>PVIR01003098.1:0-93392 GCA_004026965.1 Petromus typicus
ATTAGATCACACCCCTTAGGGGCTCACTGTGAGCGAGCCAGTGGCCCTGACAGCCCTGCCCAGGTGCGCCCGCCTCCCCGCTGAGCCCCGTCCAGGTCCACTTCCTACTACCCGCCTCCACCGCACTTTACGCTGTGACAAGTCCTGAGGCTCTGCGGTCCTCTGCCCCTTCCTGCACCTCAGCCCACCCCACATGCCTCAAAAGGAGCAGGGCAAAGGGGGCACTGGGTCACCGAGCGCCACCACCAGCCTTCAGCTGAGGGTCTATTGGCGTCAGTGTTCTCTCAGTTTCCACAACTCACTTTTAAGGACAGTAATATGGAAAATAATCTCCTGAGTTCTACAGCATTATCTACCTCACCATTCTCAGAAATTCAATGGCTCTGTGGCATCTTAGAAAACCAGACTGAGAGAAGACAGGGAGCTTGTCCAGCGCCACCCTCTCCTCTTGCAAATGGAGAAACCAAAGGCCACGCAGGCAGAGCCGAGCAGCACAACCCGCCTCCATCCCGGGGCTGAAGAGGGTGTTTGTTTCAGTATAATACTTTCCTTCATCAGAGATAACTACTCGTGATGAAAAACAGAAATGAGCTCTGTAAGACTATGGCATCCTCCAAAACACTAAACTAGCCCTCTTTTTTGTTTCCACGTATAGCCTTCTTTATTGCCATGCTTTTAGTTGTACTCCTATAAATTACCAAGAAGACTATATATTCCGCTGTCTCTCTTTGTAATGATAAAAGAAAAAGATAGTAATATGCTCAGATATTGCACTGTCTTGATAGAAGTCACCAGACCAATAGAAAAGCAAGAAATGGAAAGATTGGAAAGACGCTTTACCAGTGTCCATCCAAAGGTACTTTCCTTATGAAAATTAGGATTTCTCCAGAGTGGAACAATTTACTATTTAAAGCTCCAGTTGAGTTGGCCTGGTTATAATGTGTGAAAAGGATTCAAATCGCTGATGCGGGGGATTGCACAGAACCAAAGCCAAACACAGCAGAATTCCCTGCAAACTATTCCATCCAAGTTTCCCTGGTCCAGATGGCTCCAACAGCCCGCCAGAGGCTCCGCCCAGCTTCCCACTCCGCCTGCGCTGGCCCTGGACGCACACTAATGACCCTCAGCTGTCCTGGCTCCCAGGGTCTCTCTTCTTCCTGTCTGGCCACTCAGCCACACATCTCCTGCCCCAGGAAAGAAATGAGGCTGGGGGCAGAGTGAGAAAAGTCAAAGTTGGGAAAAACAGGTTTAGTTCTGTCTGTTTCTTGTCGCTGCTGTAGCCAACCACACTCCTCCATCCCGCAGGAAACATCGCTTAAACACATCACAAATACATCACCTTATAGTTCCAGAGGTCAGAGTCTGGAATACATCTTAAAAGCAAGAGGTCAGCAAGGCTTCTGGGTGTTCTCTGTGCAGGGCTGAGGGACACCCATCCCTCTCCGCCAGCCTCTGAAGACTCATGGTTCCTCTGATCTCTGTTTCCCTCATCACAAAAACTCCCCCTCTGTCTCTGACCACTTGCAACCCCATTAATAAAGGCCCTTGAGATAACATTGGGGCATTCAGATAATCCCAAATAATTTCTCCATCTCAAGATCCTTAAATTATCTACTTCTGCAAAGTCCTTCTGGAAGATAATCTACTCTTGAAGATTGAAGATTAGGACATGGACTGATTAGAGGGACCATCGCTCTTTCTAACAGCTGGTTTTCTTTCTCTCTTCGACAGATGCTGAATAGCTATCTCTGATGTAAAGTTGCATGTACATATGCAAATACACACACTAGATTAGATGAAATAGTGTCTATTATAACATCATATCCATGGAGCAATATCCATGATTATTATGGTAATTATAACCAGTTTCCAATACTTTCATGTAAAGAAAAAGTAAATCGATGGCTAACAATAGAAAGTGTGAGCAGCACTCATCTCTAAATGTTGCTCAGGACTCTCCATTACTAGAAAAGCCAAAAGCCTAAACAATTCAGCAGTGCAGTCAGGCAGGAGTCCAGTCATTGAAGCATCATCAAGTGAAATGGCCAGTGAGGAGGCCTGGCTTGGGAGTTAGTCCAGCCTCTCTCTGCAGCCACAGAGGAGCAGAGCCCAGCAGAAGGGTCTCTGGGCAGGGGAGATTCTCATGTAGAAAGGCCACCTATCAGCACGATCAAGGAGTTCACACAGGACTCCGGGAACATCTTAGTGGGGCTGGGAACTGCGCAAGGAAGTCCAGCAGTTGTACAACAGTGTAGGTGAAAGCGAGATGGGGACACACAGGGGAACAATTGCAAGACAAATCCAGCCAAAAATAGATGTCAGAGATAAATGCCAAGGTGGGATGTGGGTCTGCAGTCTCCTCATTGAATTCGGTTCAGATCTCAACCTCTTCCCCCAAACGCGAACCCACTGGCCGGGCCATCTAGCCTCAGTCCCCAGCTGCCGGACTCCTGCTCAGACAAACTCACCCTTTGTGCTGGAGCCAGCGCCCTCTCATCCATGGGTTTTCCACCGCAAATATCAGCTGTCTCTCGCACCGTCCATTCCCCGCCCTCTGTCTCCCATTTCATCTTTCTAAAAGTGTGCTCCAGGATTGCTCATCTTTAAAACCCCACTTTCCTCCACAGCACCCCTGTTTTCCACGCATCCCTCTACTCCCTTAGAGACAAGCTTCTCTACTCACTCCACCCCGGGACCAGCCAACCCATCCTAAATGCACCTCAGTCCCCCCTGATGTTTCTGTGCCTCCTGCTGCCTCATTCAGAGCAGGAAACAGTACCACCATCACCTAGTTACTCCGGTGAAGAGTCCCCAAGGCTTCTTGACATAGCTTCTTCTTTCAAATCCCACATGCGAACGTGTCAGCAACTGTGTCACCTTTGCATGAGAAAGTCATCCAGAAAGTGACTACTTCTCTCCGCTGCCACACTGCCCTGTCCAAGCTGCTCCAGTAGAAGAAGGAAACAAACTCCTTGATGGGCTTCCTTCTTCTACTCTTGCTCCTGTGTGGTCTACACACTAGTTCATACTCACGTTGTCTTTTAAAGTAACAAACAAGCTCGACGCATTTCCGTTCTCACAGTCCCCAGTCGGGCTGCTGTGTCTCAGGGGCTCTGCAGAGCCAGCCACCTGGATCCGACAGCAGCTTCTGTCACCTCTTCAGGCACCTTCTCGAATTTCCCTCTAGGGGGCTCCTTTGTTCGTTAAACCCCTTCCCCTGCAGCAGTGGGATTAGAGGCCTCAGCCTATCACCACATCTTCCAAACGTGGCTACTTTGTTGTTGTGGTGGTTGCTGCTGTTTATGTTAAGTTCAGCAGCAAACATCTCGGGGACCTAAACAACTGTCCTATCTTGATGGTTGATGGGAAGGTTTACTCTTAGGGTCTTTCAGTTCCTGAACGTCGTGAAATCATAGGACAAAGCATCCTACTCCCTCGAGATAATGTCTCCTATTTTTAAAGGCTCGTAGGAGATGTTTTCTTAATGACAATTATTATTTAAATCCAAGAACTGATTCTTAATGTTCATTTACTCTTAGAAACATGCAGACAGTGACTGTAATTACTTGCCTAAAAATGTTTTAAAGTTGATTTATGTCCCTTTCAAAGGTCCCAATGTCCTCCAGAACCTCAGAGGGTATTATTTTCAGTGATATTATAAATTTAGTTCAGTGTAGATATACTTAGAAAAATAACACCACCTTTTAAAAGATTTTTTAAATTAAAAATTTCCACATACAAATATAGAAAACTCAAAAGGATCATTAAACCAGGTACAAATGATATTGAGACTTGCCAGCTAGTTTCTTAACTGTAGCAAACATAGACATTTGGAAGATAACTGAAGTGTCTGTAATGCTAATTCTCTCGACCAAGTGGACTTTACCTGTCCCCTGGGCTTAACCAAACTCGGCCAGGCATCTCTTAACTCTACCTTGTAATTCCCTATTGTTAGAGAATGTACTTTAGAAAACCCTGAGTTATACATTCTTTTGTCTCTTCGAGATGCAAATCTTTTTAATAACTTCTGGCCAGTTTTTTAGCCCAGGAATGTCTTTCCCAAGGACCTGAGACCCACTCTTTTGAACGTGACTAAGAAGGAAGACTATCTCCCCAGAGAGCAGCCCCCTGGCCCTGTGTCTGTGGGAAGGTGAAAGCCGAACTCTGGAGCAGCCAGTTAGCAAGCAGACAGAGCACCGACTCAGTGTGCTCCCTCCCACTGGCCAAGCTTCTGCTAAGCCTTTCAGTTCTTTTCCACTCTCTTACCCAGGAACTGAAACTTCTCTTTACCCATTTCAAGGTGGTTGAGTTCATTCTTTCTCCACTAGGGCAACAGTTTCAAATAAAGTCTTCTTTGCCTGTCGAATCATGCCTAATTTTTACTTTGACACCATATAATTCCAGTACTGGAGATGACTAAGCTTACAGTACTCACAGGCTTACCATCTTGACCAGGTTGTCCAGGGTAGCCAGGGTTCCCAGGAAGTCCAGGATCACCCTGGGCAGAAAAGAAAAGGAAAAAAAAGCTTCTCAAAGTAAAGAACCAACCCTATTGGTATAATCACAGCTCATCCAGCCTCAGAGCCAATCTCATTACTTGAGCCTTTTTGCATTTTTAAAAATTAACACATAAATCCCAAAAGCAGCTTAGGAAGATTGTGCTATACTTTAACAAATGCACATATTATTATATAAAGCTTAGTGATTTACTTCTGTGAGCATACCAGGCCTGACATTTCACTGGTATGAAATGTCAAGATTTATGGAAGGATATATTTTTGGAATTTGGAACCAACTGTCAAGTGTTATAGATACAGTTTCCAACACAGCAATATTTGATTCACAGACTTATGCTATAGGTTTAGTTCTGTTCTAAAGGTTCCACCTACATATCGAATCCAATAATGTGGCCAAGTGGCCAGGTACATTCTAGAGAACCTGATTGTGACCAGCACAGTGCATTCAGTGACTATTCAGAAAGCAAAGTAATATGACAACACTTTTTTTAATAAGTGAAGGTATTGTATAATTTAAGTCTAAGAAACACTTCAAAATAGTTCCATATTCATCTGTGCCTGAGTTTATGAAGTCCAAATGGAGTCTCTCTCCCTGGAAAATATGAAGTGTCCAGCGTCAGTTGACTGGTACTGACCAGTGAAGTCCCGAGAGAAGCCACTGACTGACATTCAGTAACTGACTGATACTCCACAAGAAATATTCACGAAGGCCACAGTGATTAAGAGAGCATTCACAGAGCCAAAGTTGCGGATCTGAAAACAGCCTAGGACTGAGGAAGATGCATTCCCGAAATAACAGGAAAAATGGAAAGAACTACGTGAACTCTGTTTAGCAACTAACGAAGAAGAAGGCGTGGGCTGGTCACTTCCAGTGGGTCCTGAAGGGGCGGAGCAGGGGAAAGGCTGAGAAGATGGGAAAAGTCATTTTTTGAAGACACAGAAAAAGATGTACTATAAATCCAGGGGAAATAGTTCCTAGTTCTAATCCAAAGACTTGCGGTACTGCCTGGGGGTGAGGGGGAAACCCTCGGGGCTCTAGAGATTTAGAACGGCTCTCGTCTTAGTGGACAGGGTCCACCCTTGCCTCTGGCCTCTCCGCCGTCCTTCATGGCGCACCTTCACTGGACTCACTACCTTTCAACAAATCCCATCTTTTATCTCTCTTGGGAAAGAGGTTTCCTTCTCTTTTTTCGTAAGTACCAATACGACAAAATTCTCTATCACTGACCACTCCTTCTCGTTGTCCTTTCTCTGGTCTCTTCTATGGACCTACAAAGAATTCTCAAATCGCATTACTTTTTCACAGTCACTGGTAGTATTTTTGCAAAGTTTCCTATTTGTTAATCCTCATGTATCATTTAGAATCAGACTTCGTGAAAACAACATGTCATGTACTTTGTCTTTTTTCCCTTCTCCCCTCCACTACCACCCCCACATACATGGGCATCAAGTAGAGTTTTGGTGACTACTTACTGTCCATGACTGACTTCCTTGCAGAGTGTACTGTCAGAAAAAAACAGGACAGCAAACGGATCTGGGCAGATCTAACCATCACTGAGATGGTACCAAAATAAAGCTGTGTCAGAAAGCAAAGACACTTGCACGTCTTTATTTTACATGAGTATAAAACCTGCTTAAAACTGTTTTAAAGTAACAAAAATCAAGTTTTCGAAGAGAAAAAAACAGCCATACGGAAAATCCTTTGTGTCTTCATAAAAACTGTGACACGTGTCAACAGCCCCAGGAGGGGAATAATCTCTTTTTTAGGTTTATTATTGCTGGTAGATGTTATGGGTTAATCTTACTCTTGTCCCCAATGAATTATTTATAAAAACTCACACAGGTTTGGAGTCATTCCCATAGAATCAGAAGAAACTCAAATGATTTTAGCTAGTTGGTAAGAAGACCAATTAGAATAAAAATTCAATTTCATTAGTGGTAAAGCTAAAACTTAACCATGATTATTTACTACATACTAAGCAAAGCTTTAAAGATTTACATATGTAAAAGCACATGATTTTCATAATAATGCTATGATGAAGGTACTTTCACTATTCCTATCTTCTACATGGAAAAACTAAAGCCCGAGGAACTTGGGTGATGTGCCCAGGGTCACATGGCAGTGATGAAGAAGAGATTCAGGCCAGCCAGGTCGGATCCCGAGTCTGACCACCATTGCTCCTGCCCACATTAAAATGCATGTTTATCACAATCAACTCAGAGTTTCCAAAAAAAACCCCTAACAATCCCAAATACACCAAACTGGACACATAGTCTACAACTGTCATGAAACTTCCAGTTCATTTTATTCTAATTTAGTTGAAACACTGGCACATTTTGAATTTCAAAAACTGTATGTCTTAGCTGAAAAGGAATATGTATTTATGTTGAGTTGAATTGTGCCGCTGGATTTCTAAGTTGTTGATGGAAATGAAAATGTCATGTACTACGTTAAAAAAAAGTCTTTGAATACAGCCTGTTGCATAATATAAATATGACTAAACTAAGAAACACTTGTCCTTGCAAAAGTAAGTTAAGTTCTATGTTATCCATATGAAATAAATGTTTTTGGAATCTTTCACCTAAGCCCAAGCCCGACATTTGCAAGCCTCCCTCTCAAAAATCATTATGTCCCCTTCTTTCCTTTTTCTTCTCCTTCAAGCTGTGTAAAGAACATCTCATCTTAGAACCTTTCTGACAGTTCTCCAAAACCAAACTTTTCCCGCCCTCAGAAGCCCAAAGCCACCCTTCAGTCCAGAAAGAACCCACTCTGTCTGTAGAAAATATCATAAAATGTTGGTGTCGAGTGGCCCTGACATTTTCCAAAAAAATTCTGTTTTTTAAATACTTCAACAGTGTAAATAAACCTCTAATTGACAGAATTATCAGGATGACACAAGGGACAACAGGGATTTGGCTACAAAAAGTGGCTCTTGAGCAAAGAAGTTGTTAACTGTTCCATCCTAGAAAAGAAGGAACACAGCTGTCTTTCTGCTTCTGAACTAACAGAGCTAATGTTTAAGGTTAAATCAGTTGTGGAAAGGTCATCCCCACAAGTATTTATCTAGCTACAGAATAGGTAAAGATGCCTTTTGTGTGCAACAGTCTTTTAAGAGGGCACTACTTATGAACTTGGGACTATCTCATTTTTCATTTTATATAGTTTAATTAGAAGAAAGGTGTAATATTTATTTTTTAATGAGCTCCTAATTCACTCAGTACACAATTAATACTATTCAGTATCACATCAGGAAATCTTAGGAAAATTTCTTTTTAATTAGCTTTCGTTGTGAACAAAAGAAATGCTTGCATTTGTTAGAATTATTCAAATAATAAATTAATTATGCTGTTGGCCTAACCATCCCTATATTTGGAATTAGGGCTAAAACGTGAACGAACTGCTCTTCAACAGACTGTAGTCCAATGATAGACGTATTTTGGACACTAGTTAAGCTGTGGAATACCGCACCATTCCAGTCTGGATTTTCAACAAGCTTGTCCCACTTCTCAGAAATGTGGGCAGCCTTAAGCAAATGACCTTCTTTATCTTGAAGAAACACCTACCTCCATATCCATCCCAAAAATCCCTTCCCTGTTTCAGTCTCAAGACATAACACTAAGGCTGGGAATTTAGTTCAGTGGTTCTGGCGGCTGTCTTGCAAGCGCAAGGACCCGGGTTCAATGCCCGGTAACCACATACCATACGGGGTGTGGAGACTCACGCCCAGCAGCAACCAGTACCACACACCACAGTGCCGGGCGTGGTGGCTCATGCCTGTCATCCCAGCACTCGGGAGGCAGAGGCAGGAGGATTGCTGTGATGTGAGTCGGAGGCTGAGCTCAGGGCCAGCCTGAACCACAAAGTGAGACCCTGTCTCAAAAAAAAAAAAAAAGACATGACACTGAGCTCCTAAAATTGTATTTCTGGCTATTAGAAAGATAGACAGGATCAGGAATTTAGCTCAGTGGTTCCGGCACCTGCCTTGCAAGAACAAGGTCCGGGGTTCGATCCCCAGTAACCACATACAATAATGCCAGGCATGGACACTCACGCCCACCAGCAATCAGTACCTCACACCACAGTGCCAGGCATGGTGTCTCATGCCTGTAATCCCAGCACTCGGGGTGCAGAGGTAGGAGGGTTGGGGAGTTCGAGGCTGAGCTCAGGGCCAGCCTAAACTACAAAGAGAGTCCCTGTCTCAAAAACAAAAAACAAAACAAAACAAAAAACCTAAAAGGAAAGAAAGACTGGCTGTGCTTTTCACACATGATCCTGTTTAATCAATCCCTGTAAAGTTTTTTTCAAAGCACCTAACAAAAAAGTCCCAAAATTCTCAGTAACACTGAAAGTAAAATCATCTCAGCTGTTTTAATTTAGGTTGTGTTTAACTATTATTAGGTTTGTTATCTGTATCGATGGTAAGAACCAACATTTTCTAAAAGAAATACATTTCACAGTGTAGCTGGTGCCCGAGTTTTATGTGCACAGGCCCTGACCGGGGTAAGGAAGCACCTCGGGGGGGGGGGGGGGGGGGGGGGGGGGGGGGGGGGGGGGGGGGGGGGGGGGGCTGGATTGATGGAAGAGTGTGTGTGTGTTCCTGTCCTCCCGCCAGACTTTCTGAGGAAAATGGAAAGCAGACCAAGGAGGCACGCCAACTGGAAGACTGGTGGAAAACTGCAATTTCACTTAAAGTAGTAGGTGGCGATGGGGCTGGATCATGACTAAGAAAGAGGATGAAAATGAGAAACACATGGGACTGGGAAAAATGGGAAATCACAGGCTTTGCCGGTAGAGGAGTGGCTGTCCTAAAACTCTGCTGTTGAAACATAACTACGTGAATAAAAACAAGGTGACACTGCAAGACACCGGTGGGTCAGAAACCAGGCACGAGACACCCTGAGACTTCCGGCACTGTCCCCAGGCACAGTCCCCGGGAGTCTACAGGGTCCCTCAGCCTCCTGGACATTCACAGGGTTATCTTGGGCTGTGACTCAGGGAGGCTGCAGTAGGTGCCTATCAACTTGCCTAATAATTTTTTTTTTTTTTTAAGACAGAGACAGGATCTCGCTTTGTGGTTCAGGCTGGCCCTGAGCTCAGCGTCCAACTCACATCCCAGCAATCCTCCTGCCTCTGCCTCCTGAGTGCTGGGATGACAGGCGTGAGCCACCACGCCCGGCACTGTGGTCTGTGGTACTAGTTGCTGCTGGGGCATGAGTCTCCACACCCAGTATTGTTATGTGGTTACCAGGGATGAAGCCGGGCCCTTGCGCTTGCAAGACAGGCGCCAGAACCACTGAGCTAACTCCCTGCCCCAACTTGCCTAATAATTTAATCACTCATACTAAACATCACCGGGACATCCGCAGAACATGCTGTTATTTAGTCACAATAATGTGCAGGATGCCCCAACAACGTAAAAGTGCATGTATGCACACTGGTATATAAAAATATGTAAATCTAACTGGAACACATGAGTATCATCTCCAAAAGTAACTCTATGACTGAGCGAAATACATATGCTTCTATTAATAACTGGATATTAAACTTATAATAATAAGAATAATTTAACTATTTGTACTTTATTTTTCTGTGTGAAAAGTATTTTGACACATGTAAGAATTTAATAAAAAATTTAAGATATACCATGTATAGGTGAGAAACACAATGAATGTAAACATTCTATGTCATAAACATGAACTAAGAATAATTTTAACAATAAAAATGTAGATGGAAAACGTGGATTTAAAGATGGAGGGAGAAGGAAAGCATGTGGGAAGAGTATTAAAAAGAACAGTTGTGCAGGTACATGTTTCTGCTCTCTGGGTTGAATGGAAACTGAATGTATTTCAACAAATATTTTTCCTCTTCTTTTTTTGTGCGGTACCTGGGATCAAACTGGTGACCTGGCCCTTGACAAGGCAGGTGGCAGCACAAGTGGCCCCTTTTCTTTATTTTTTAAGCCTTATTTGAAGGGAATATTCTTGGGATCTGATAGCAATGTTTGCTGAAAAAAACAGCCACTTCAGTGTGGATGCAAGATACCAGTTTTAGTTTCATGGGGAAGTTCTAGATAGAATTTACCTTTTGAAAAATCAGTAAAAACTTTCTGATGAGCTCTGAGACGAGAAGGGGATCCACAGTGATCTCGGATTCTGTGCATTTCAGTAGTGCTGTTCTGTGTGCATTATAAATGTGGCGCACTGGGTGCTACTCACTTTGGGGCCTTGCAGTCCTGGTTTTCCCGGGGGGCAGACACAGGGAGCTGGAGTTGACCCTACATCACTGGGACCATTGAGACACTGCAAAGACAAAAACGAAATAAACGACAAACAGAAAGACGTACAGATGCACACGTATACACACATATGCGTGGTCTCTTTGAAAAATGGCAGATTTAAAACTACATTAAAATGGGTTCTAAATGTCTAATATACTTACAGCTGACAACAAGAAGCTAAATGGTTCCACTTGCGAACATTACCTTATGAAGATTGATAATATTTCAAGCCTACCTCCCCATTCTGAAAGAAAAACAACATGCATGTTTTAAAATGTTTTTAAATAATTTCTAAATTATCTTCCTGATTTAGAAATAATTATCCAGACAAGACATACAGAAAGTGTCAAATCAGCCAAGAGCTAAACTACGTTTGTAACTATCCTAAAAGTGTGTATCTGTACTTGTAATGCTATGATTGTAAAAGATAAAGGAAAGGCGCTAATAAGAGGGAAGGGCAAAGGGGAAAAATGAAAACACCATCAAGGAAAAAATACATTTCCAGATGAGATTCATGTACTGGGTTGAACCTTCTGGAAATTATTTTAGACTCACACACACTAGACACATCTGAGGAAGTCACAAACTGTGAGCATTAAGCTTTTGCACATTTTACTGCTGAAGAGTTTCTCAGTTTCTTACTGGATGACACAGTTTCTGGTAGACATTTATAATCTTCCCAAGCAAGGACAAGCTAGATTAGAAAAGGGGTAGGTAGGAATGAAAGTGCAAAATGACACAAGCCACTTGGACTCATAGTTAAGAATAGGGGAAAAAAAAAAAAGGAAAGAAAGCTTATGCATACAGTGGGTGGGGGGGGTTACAGGATGGGCGGGGGAGGGGAAAAATGAGAATCAAGTCGTGTCATGTTCTGGTACAAACTCTCAGTGCTGAATGTGATGAAGTGTATTTATAATGTAGCAATAAAGATTTGAATTTTTAAAAAAGAGTAGGGAAGGAAGCAGAAAAACATTTCAAAAGAGACTAATTTCTAGAAGGCTCCATGTTTAATTTTAAATGTGCTGTTCACATTTTCTGAACATAAAGATTCATGTTATTCAGTGACGCAGTATGGGATGTTCTGTCCTACACTGAAATTAAGTTTGCAAATGTATTTCACACGTGGATACACTCAGACAGTGTGTCATGCCCTTCTGTCCAGCCCAGCTCCCCTACATTGCTTCCACTTTTTCCTTCTCCCTTGAACAGAAATGCACTGTAATTTTCAGTTTTACCTCAAAATATGTTTCTTCCATGTAAATTTACTACTCTTGACAACAAAAATCAGAATTAACTCTGTGCACTAAATAGGACTTAGGTATTGCCCTTCTGCGCTTTGGAAGGACTAAAGCAACATCCACAAGGGAGCCATGCGTTCTGCTTACAAATCCAGGAATCTCGCACGCGGTCTCCCGGTTGTTCTGCTCTGGATCACAGTAGATTCGTAACTTCTGGACGTCAAACTACGAAGAGACACAGACTTAAAATTGAAGCACAAGCTACCTATTCTATAAGAGTAGATCAAATAGGTGGAAACAGCCACCGTGGCTACTAACTGTGTAAGGTTTAAATGACAGAATTTAGCTAGCACAAAAACAACCCAGAATTTCAATATCTCCTGTGTACCGTATACACGGGGTGTGACATAACTCCTAAGGAAAAAGTGCCAGTTCCAAGAACAAATGTCTGATTTCCTTTAAGAAGCCAATGAAATATTATTTTCTGTATCCCTGTGTGAAGATCTAGTCTAGAGAGCATTTCCTTCGGCACTTCAGAGTTCTTCCTGATTGTCGGCTAATCCTAACCTTCGTAACACTGCTGACCACACGTGGTGAGCAGGACGCTGTCTTTGGCTCCGGAGAAGTGCTGTGTCATGACAGGATCAACGCCTCTTGCTATTTAAATGTTTACGACAATTTGACATATGGCATCTGTCTATATCTGACCACATGTATAATCACAAATTCAAATGTGACAGAGCCTTCCTATAAAAGGAAAAGTACAGGAGGGACATAGTTTCCCCAATAAGGTATTTCTCTAGAAATGGCTTTTACGTACACACTACTCAAACACTCTAACTTAACTAGATATTTAAAGAGTCAAAACATACCAGAATTGCTTTGCTTTTATGTAACAGCTTTGTTTGTGAAAAACTCTGGTAGATATTAATCTAATTTTATCCCCACTACTATCTTCAAGAAACTTTTATAGCCTTCACTTAGAGTTCTAAGTATATTCCCTTTTCCAAATTCATTACTTAAACTGTTTCTCCTAGGAAATATGAAATTAATGTTTCCTAGAATTCTATTCTCTCATCAGAAGAACATTTTTCTAAGTATTCTTAGAAAATAGATTAACTCATATGGTGGGGTGGTAGGGTGGGTTGGGCTATGGGAAAAAATGAGAATTAAGTTGTGTCTTATACTGGCACAAATCCCCATTATGGAGTGCAATCATGATATGTATATGTAATGTACCAATAAAGATTTCAATTAAAAAAATAGATTAACTCCTATTTTTTTCATTTTCATAGCAATTTCATGAAAATTGTTCTCAGTTCATGAAAATGAACTGATTACATTTTAATTACATATTTTAGATAATTCATAATTAAATTAGATACATTCAATGTAGCCAACCCTATTACAAAGAACAGCCTAAGTTTCATTCCATACAATGCAAAAGCTGATCATTATCCATCCACCTGAACAGTTTCTTCTTTCCCAGAATACTTTCCAATTTGGGTTTTCCCACTGATGAAGATCCCTAACGCTGGATGTAAGGGTCTGTTGTCAACTTCTTGATCATCAATAAACAGAGTTACATCTTGCTCTGTTACTAAGAGACGAATTTGATGCCATCCTTGGTCAAATAGTGTCTACAGGAAGAAAACATGAGAGATTCATAAATGAAACTTGTAACAATCTTTTATCTTCTCTCTTCCTACTTCCTTGCTCTCAACACTCCCAAGAAAAGCCTCGACCACAGATTTCCTATACTACATATTATTTCACCTTGACCCAAGTTGGCCTTCATGTGCTACTCGCCGACTCTTTTATTAATTTCTACCTGAAATCCTACTACATATCCCCAAGTCACCATGTGAAGCCATTCACTGGAACAATTTCCACAAACTCACAAATGAAATCCTTGTCTCCGAGTACAAATGGCTTCTCTCAACTCATCTGCTCATTACTTCATTTAACTTTGAATCCAATAACTACTGTAGTCCATCTTTCTTGCTCTTCACTTTTCTTCTCTTTTCTTGAGAAAAGGTCCTGCTCTGTAGTTCAGACGGGCCCTGAGCTCACTATGTAGCCCAGGCCAGCCTCAAATTCACAGCAATCCTCCTGCCTCTGCCTCTCAAATGCTAGAAGTACAAGTGTGAGCCACCATGCCCGGTATTGTTATGTGTGGTTACGAGGAATCGAACTTGGGACCTTCCGCTTGCAAGACAGACGCTGGAACCAGTGAGCTAAATCCCTGGCCCTCTCTTGCTGTTTTCACTCAATTTCCACAATTCAAGCCACCTCGACTGTCGTCATGTCATACTCTCCAATTGCTCGCTCACCCGCCTGCCCACATGAGGGCGCTGTGCACAGGTCGGTTGCTTACATACCATTCTGCCTTCTGCCATGTCTATCTGCTCCTACAGACCACTCACTCATTCTGTGTGGTAACTCGTGTATCTACATCAACTGGCTGGACCTCTCTCCTACACACGAGCCTTGTGATCCTAATACTGACTAGAATAAGTTTACAAGAATGTCTCCTGATCCGCTTCATAAAACAAACTTGAACCATTATTTGAACTTTCAATTCCTTGTTTCCCTTGGATAATAGCATCTTCTTTTTCTAAAGCATACATTTCTTTCCTAACTAGATACAAAATCCCCTCAAATATGTCTTTAAACACGACTCTCACTCCGTTTTCCATCTCCATTTTACTGTCATAATTTAGGATTGCGGATGTTTTGCTTTGTTTTCAAACATATCTCTATCTCTAAGCCCGCCCCCAAGCCACCCTTCACATCTCCTGCAGAGCTAAGTTGGAGATATTCATCTTATTTCCGTATTCTCAGAATCTGCTGGATAAGTTTGAAGCAATGTCTGTGAAACGAAAAGTGGAAGAGACGAGATGATTGTTCGATCATGAGGTACCTGTAGGGACAAGTTCTGGGGGAGCCTGCCATCCACTCAATAAAGTCCGGGCTGATTTGAATGGCTTTGCAGGCTCCTCATACACCTGACACTCAGACCTCACCGGCCTTTTCAACCAGGCAGCATGCACTCCAAACATATTCTTTAAACAAAATCTTTCATTTTGCCACTACTCAACCCTGAATCACTGACTGAATGTGCTCTTACCGCTTTCCTCTTCAAAACTCTCTATATCCTTCAAGGTCCAGAACAAAAGTTATTTCACTTGTAAAGATTTTTCCACCTTTTGTGCCAAAACACATGTTCCCTTCCACACTCCACTACATTTTGCATTTTTATTTGCTGTCAGTCATTCGTATTTTCCATTATAAATAACCCCTTGACTGCTTTTTCTTAAAGAACCTAATACCTAATGAAGATAGCAAACCACAATTTTTAATTTTAATGTTTTTAAATGAAGAAACTGCATAAAAGCCTAATTGTCAAATATAACTACAAACATTCCCCAAGTCATATTAATATACATCTAGGGTATGATAATTATAATAATGAACAAAACTTAATTTCTCTCATCATTGCAACTATATTATAAACACATAACTTATAAAATAAACTTTAAAAATTTTTTCCATTAAATATGTAAATTTCTTTTTGGAAAATAAAATATAACGAAGGTAAATTCTTTGTCTATCATCTATCTGGTATTTAACATTTAGCAGATATATCTTCGTACACATGGCAGTAGAAAACAGACCAAGATGGACTCTGAAATTATCTAAACTTAAATCCAATTCTTGATGTCACCATTTATGAGCTACATTGAGCTTTGTCACTTACCCTTGAACACTGATTTGTTTGATCTACAAAATGGGCATGATAACTTATAGATAAGTTATAAATAACATCATCATGCACAAACATCTTTACCTTAACTTGAGGTTCAGCAAATATGACCACTTGTGAGCCATTCATTATACTAGTTGTTGTAAATGACAAGGTTTGCTCCACACCATTCAAGGTAACTGCTATTTGTGGCTTTCCATCGGCGGTTAATATTCTCCATAAATCCCATACTTTCTTGACCTTAAATCTCTGGGTAGAAACAAACACATACGATGGAGGAAGGCCTTCTGGGAACACATTGCTAAAAACAGAAGAAGAGGGGTGAGCCTGAGTGATTGTCAGCAACCATCCAACATGCGTGCACACACACACATACACACACATACACACATACACACACATACACACATACATAAACACACACACACATACATACACATACACACACACTTACACACATACATACACACACACACATACATACACACACACACACACTTACACACACATACACACACACACACATATAATGTATCCACCTCCATGTACCTTGTTGCTTCCGACAAATCAACTTTTGATGTTACTTCATATCCCTTTATCTTTGTTGGTGAAAGTTGGATTCTTTTCTTAACCTTTTTCTTTACACCTAAACCTAAAAGTATATCAAATCCTTTCTCATCACGAGCTGCCACAGGAATTCGTGTTGGACAGACAGACTCTATAAAGTAAAAGTAGTAAATGTCAGGTAGTGATGGAACCCAACAAAAAAAGAAAAATCAAGGGAAAATACCAGGGATTATAAGAATTATATTTTCTATATATTTTTACAAATGCATAGGAGTACATTTTCTGAGAAAATATGGATGTGCTTTAGGTATCTGAGAGTGAAGTCTCAACTGTTTTTTTCTAAGAGGTGAGTAAAAGTGAAACAAAACACGGACGAGGCAGGTGTACCGACGGCTGTTTAAACCACGCCGCGCTGACGTGCACCGTGTGACGCAGCCCAGACCCGGGACGGGCGCTGGGCGGGACTCGGGACTCGCACCCGGATTCATTTCTCATCGGTCGTATATCCCTGGATCCTGCTCTTCAATTCCTATACAGAAAGATGGACTTTAAGGTCCCTTTCTATAGCACTTGAGGTATAAAAGAAAATACTAGCCTTTAAGGTCTACGGTTTATGATTCTACCTCAAATATCATTGGTTGTATCACTGTTGAAAAAACAATCTGTGTTATATGTGTTCCTGAAAGTTCTTGAAATAGGTGCCTTATATCATCTCTGATTAATTACATATTATATGAACCTTATTTACATGTGAGGAACATTTCCTTTAGAATTACTGACAGTGTATATCATTAGCTGTATGAATTATAAATACATAAAATACTTCATAGGGAAACCAGTGTCTCAAATTATGTGGAAAATTTTTATGATTGAAATACTATTAAGATTTTATACTTCAGAAATGCTGAAATGGTTTCAGGTTCTCCAAAGACCCTTGTCTAATGTACACATTAACCATGACTATATATTTTATGGGATGACTCACAGAGTAATATAATTGCACTAAACATGCCTTAAAATAATTGTATTCCCATAACATTAAAGAAGGGAAGGATATTATATTTAGAATATAATAAAAGTAATGATATAGATCTTACAGGTTCACAAGGTACAGTTATAATTTGTGTCATAGATTATTGGAAATATACCAAAGGTTTGTCACAAGTAAAATGAGATATATTCCTCTGAAGGGATAGTTGTTTCTCTTTTCAGATATTTAATATGTTTATATGTTGAGGAGACTCAGTAATCTCTCTTTCGCCAAGAAGCCCAGAGCTAAGTGACAAGGAGAAATAAGAACCACCAAGGGCGGTGCAGCTTAGGCCTTGAGCAGCGGGAGAGACTGCACATCGTGATTACTGTTAGCCTCCCCAGGGCCCGGAGGACACACGTCCATCTTCTCCAGGAACAGGTCTTCTGACTATGCTCCTATCGGCCCATTGAGGAACCCAAGACACTTCAGATCCATATTGCACCTATCCGAACAGCAAAAGCCAGGACACACTGCAATCCATGACCGGACACTTGCATCAGACTCACCGATCAGACTTAGTTCTTCCTTTGTGGTGACAGTGACAAAAGGTAGAAAAGAGACCAAGAGACTGAGAGACAGGCTGACTGACATCTCTCTCCATGGAAACAGGACAGGAATAAGTGTTTCCCAGTAAAAATTTACAGTTCTAAGCCATAATAAAATGGGTAAAATTAAACCTATCTGGTCAGGTTATTTTATTTGGAGGAGGAGGGAATCTAACAATCAATTAAGTCCCACTGATTAAAACTGGAAAGGAAAGAAGCTTAATTTAAAAGAAAATGCATTAAACTTGACATTGTAAGGATGTGTAGACTCGAGTGGTTCCTTTGGTTTGTTTTACAAAAGAGAAGACCTAAGACACTGTTGAGGAGCTCAGAGAGCCCACTGCTCCTTGGAGAGCACTGTCTGCAGGCCGGAGCCTCTTTCATAAGGTCTCATGAACCTCTGGGCCTGCTGTGAAATAAGAGCACGGATCTGCGCAGGGCTCGTCCGGGGTCAGATTCGAGGGCGTCTCCGAAAGCACTTTGGCATGGCAGGTGGCACGCAAATGCAAAGGGAGAGCAGGCATCCTCACTCCGCAGTGGAACCCCTTACACTCTGGCCTCATTTCAAGTGTCACAGGAAATAGTTTTGCACCGTTTGTGGGATCAGGAATACTGGGTCCCTGGTCACACACAGCCGGGCTTATCACCGCCAGCAGACACCGCGCACGTGAACACTGCACAGAGCACACTTGCCGAGGACTTTTTCCCAATGTGCCTGCCTATAAGCAGATTAATAAGACACCATTACATGTTTAATTGAAAAGTGGGAAGTCCTCAAATATAGTTTGTATGTCTGTGTATTCTCAACCGAGAAAGTTACAAAACCATATCTAATTCTATGATCCCAGGTTGATTATCAACAGACAATTTTTCCATAAGCTTCAGGAGAAGAAGGTAAACACCTTTTATGTACCAGTGAAATCAAATACTAGGACAGAATTGCCCAGGACCCTACATAACACCTGCAATAGGTAAGAAGAACAATTTAGATAAATCAAATTAGTTTAAAGCAATATGGACAGAGAGAAGAAAGGCCAGCAGAAATCCTCACAGCTAAATTCCCAAATGGTCTATGAACAGACTGGTTTTAATTTCATTTTATTATAATATGTTTAGAAACCATACACAATAGGAGATATTTTGGGAATGAGCAGAGAGCGCCACATTAATTTTATTTTTAAAACTGATTTTATTAGTACATTTCATACATACAATATGATCACATTTAACATTGAGAACTTGTACACATCTTGATTTCCACTTTTCCCATCCCCCTACCCTCCCTACAATCCCTGCCCCTTACATGTATGACCTTTACTTCCTTTTTTACTATCAAGTTTTTTCTTTCTCTTCTTTACTTTCTCCCTCCACCTTTTCTCTTCTTTTGCATATTTTACTCCTATTTTACATCACCTATCATACATCTCGGTATTCATTTACATCTTCAGTTTTTCATACTAGAGAAAAGATATGATGCTACACATCTGTGTCTTCTTTATTTCACTTTTGACTATGTCCTCAGGGTACAGCCACTGGAGTATAAATGACTCAAATTTTTCATTCTTTATGGCTGAGTAATATTCCACTTCATAGACTGTATCTTCATTATCCGGTCCCCTCTTGATTGGTATTTGAGCTGTTTTCAAGATTTAGTAATCACAAACTGAGCTGCTATAAAAAGGAGTGCACATATATTGCTGTGATATTATTCTTTTAATTCTTTTATGTATATACTTAGCAGAGAAATAGCAGGGAAAAATAGGACCTTGAGTCTTAGTTATTTTAAAGAATCTCCACACTGATCTTCATAGTGGCTGCACCAGGCTACATTCCCACCAGCAATGGAAAAGAGTTTCTTTCTCCCCATAGCTATACCGGCATTTGTTGTTGGTTGATTTCTTGATAGCAGTCATTCTTTCTGGAGTGAAGTGGAATCTCAGTGTAGTTTTCATTTATGTCTCTTGAATGACCAGTGATGTTGAACATTTATTCATATGTATTTTTCTTGCTTTTATTTCTTCATCTGAAAAATGTCTGTTCATTTCAGACGCCCATTTTTGAATTGGGTCTTTAAATCTGGGAGGGTTGGTTTTTTAAAGTTCTTTGTATACTGTAGATAGTAGTGCTTTATCTGAGAAACAACTGAGTCCTTTGCCTGAGAAAATTCTTTCCCATGTTGGAGATTGTCTTTTCACTCTGTTGCTGGTTTCTCTTGCTGTGCAAAAGCTTTTTATTAAGATGAAATCCCAATGGTTGACTATTTCTGCTAGTTACTGTGCTGCTGAGGTTTTGTTTGTAAAGTCTTTCCCTAAGCCAGTGTCTTTAATAGTTCTACCTACCCTATTTTCCAGCATGTTTAGTGTTTATGTTTTAATATTTAGGCCTATAATCCGCTTTGATTTTAGTTTGGTGCACAGTGAAAGAGAAGGATCTAGCTTTAATCTTTGGCAAGTTGAAACCCAGTTTTTCCAGTACTATTTTTAAATAGGCTGTCTTTTCTTTATTGAGGAACTCTGGATTCTTTGTAAAAGATGAGGGGGCTTAGTATATCTAGTGTTGTTTTTACAATGTCTCGTCTGTTCCACTGATCCTCCTATCTGTTTCTTTGCCAGTACGATGCCGTTTTTATCACAGTGACTTTGTAGTATAGTTTCAAGTTGGGGACTGTGATAACTCCTGCTATGTCCTTGTTGCCTAGAATTGTTTTTGCTATTCTAGATCTCTTTTGGTTCCAGATGAATTTTTTTGATTACTTTTTTCTAGCTCTCTGAAATATATTGTTGAAATTTCAATCAGGATTGCATTGAATCTATACAGTAGTTGTGGTAATATGGCCATTTTGACAATATTGATTCTTGCTACTCAAGAACAAGGGATATCTTTCCATTTTCTGATATTGTCTTTGATCACTCTCTTCAGAATGCTGTAATTTTCAGAATAGAGATCTTTCACCTCCTTTGTTAGGTTGATTCCTAGATGTTTCAATTTGGGGGGATGCTGTTGTAAAGGAAATTGATTCCCTGATTTCCTTTTCATGAGTCTGTTGTTTGTGTGTACAAAGGCTTTTGAGTATTGACCTTGAGTCCAGCTCTGCTATTGAATCTGATGATTAAATCTAGCAGTCTTTTGGCTGAGTTTTTAGGATCTTCTATATACAATATCATGTGATCTGCAAATAATGACAGTTTAATTTCTTCATTACCTATCTTTATTTGTTTTATTTCTTCCTCTTATCTAATTGCTATGGCTTAAGTTTCCAAAAATAAATTGAATAGGAATGGTGATAGTGGACATTCTTGTCTTGTTCCTGATCTTAGCACACAAGATTTCAGTTTTCGACCATTTAATATGATGTTAGCTGCTGGTTTTTCATAAATAGGTTTTATCACATTGAGATACAGACCATCTATTCCAATTTCCTGTAGGGATTTAATCATGAATGGGTGCTGGATTCTGACAGGCGCTTTTTCCACCTCTATTGAAATGACCATTTGGATTTCGTCCCTGGGTCCATTAATATAACATATTACATCTATTAATTAACATATGTTGAAATATCCTTGCATACCTGGGATGAATCCAAGTTGGTCAAGTGTATGATCTTCTTGATGATTCTCTGTATTCTATTTGCCTGTATCTTATTGAGAATTTTTCATCAATATCACATTAATTTTTAACTCATTTCTAGTAATATTTGTTTTCTGAGAAATATCAATGATTAATGGTAGAAATAATCTGGTGTTACTGGAATCATAAAAAATATATTTTATTTAAAACCCTGCCATGCATAGGAACACAAAAATGAGATATATTAAGTCTACATAAAGCAATCAAATATATCTAGCTATAGCTTATCTGCAATATAATAAAATAAGAGCAAAACCAAAATAAATTATCCAAATACAGTGTCTTAGCAGAGCAGATAAATAATAAAGAAGGCATCACCAAATTCTCACAACTATTTTCTCATAACAAACTGCATATTTCACTGTTTTACTAGGAAATAACCATACTGCCTTGAAATCTAGGATGACCTGGAGTGAACAGAGATCCGCTAGATATGAGTGACAAACACTGGAAAAAAGTGTCCATTGACTTCTTTTGCAGTGCTGGGGACTAAACTCAAGGACTTCTCTCTGAGCTATATCGACACCCCTTTTCTTCACCTTTTTATCTCTAGACAGAGTGTCACTACCGTGCCAATGCTGGTGTTGAACCTGCTACCTTCTTGCCTCTCCCTCCCACAGTCCTGGGATAGCAGGCACACGCTACCCCTCTCTAACATCCAGGTTTTTAAATAACATTTCTTTCAATGTTCAGTTAAAGGAACCAGTAGACTCCAACTAGACTACATTTGTGATTTCTACATTTTCTGAATCATGCCACGTCATTCTACTTTTCCTACAAATATCCAAACATCAATTTTGCATAGAATATAAGAGAATTGTTTATTAGAAAATACAGTTGTACCATCTCTAACTAAATGAACGGAAATGCATATGTTTGTATGCACCATAAGCCTATGGCACTGATAACTGCCTTTAATCAAACTGCACACAAGTCAGAGAAGTCAGACTCCTTTGTAGCTTCCCTAAGAAGAGAGGATTTATCTTTCCACCATATGAAAACATGTAAAAATTAAAATCCATTTTTGCTGAAAATATATTTTAAAGGGTACACAATTTTAAAGCTTTACAAGATAGATATGTAAATACTTTATACAGGATACTTAAAAGTAACATCTGGTTTTATAATCTGGATAGTAACTTTCTCATTTTAAAATAAACATATGATGAAAACTGTAATTTGCTTTTGCCTCTCTTGGAATATAATGAAGAAAAGGTAAAATATAGGGGAACAGTACTTTTGAATTCCATGATCTCATTCTTTTCTTTTCATTTTTAATTTGAATTGGAAGAATTTTGTTATGTACTGTGTTAAGAAAATAAAATGCTAAAATATATACTCTAGTGAACCATGGTATTGAACTGTGTGTTCTTTTAAAAACAAACAAGCAAGCACCCTGAGTAACATGTCCCTGTCCTGCCATAGCACGTCGAGGTCCATCATCACGTTGAGGTTGGTCACTTCACTCACGATTCTAGCCCAAGAAAGAGATATCAACAAAATAAAAAAATCAAACACAGACTTTGGCCTGACTCCACAGTCTGACCCGGAACATTGTGAATACAGCCTCAGGTTCACTGAAAAACCAATCAGGACATTAGATTTTACTCAGCAGGACGTCACTGACATCATCCACATTCAGTGCTGAGCAGCGCTCTGTTCTGCTCTGCGGTCGCACAGCATTTAAATGTTCGCAGTTCAGTCAAGTTAGGATGTATTCATGCGCTTTATGCTGAGTCGATTGCTACTCATGCATCGTCCTGTGGGCAGTCGTTTGATTGTCTTTAGTTTTTAATTATTACAAATAAACCTGCTACAATAATTCTCAAACATGTCTTTTGGCAAACATACTAAGTAATTTTTTCATAGCTAAATATTTATAAATACAATTGCTGATCCACTGAGTTGATGCATGCATTGTTATCATAAATAGGACAGAGAACTCTGCTAAACATGTCTATTGACACTTAAAAAAGATAAAAGGGTTATAAGAATATAAAATTTAATTAAGTTCTACCTATTATGAATGATATCTCAGAGAGAAGAAGGCAGAATGAGCAATCACACGACTTTGGATGTTTTTTGGTTTGGTTTTGTTGTTTTGTTTGCGGAACCAGAGACTGAACTCACAACTTGTGCTTGCCAGGCAGGCATGGCACCACTAGGCTAAATCCTCAGCCCCTAGATGTTCTTAATGAAAATGGTTTCATGTTTATTTCTCTCCTAGAAATGGTTAACTAGATAACAGAATAGAGGTAGCTTATTTAATGATAAACACAGCAAATTTTATATGCTGAAATTTGTATTTTTTAATCACTCCTTAGTCATTCTATTTTTCTTCTAATCCATATATGTATGTGTATATATTCAAATATGTATCCAAATATATATATATATATATATATATATTCAAATTGCACTTCAAAACTGATATCCAAAATGAATTTTAATATATAACAAGAACACATTGTTTCTTTACTTGAAAGCATAGTTCTATTATTGCTAACTAAATGAATGGAAAATTGTGTTTTGAAATCACTACAAGCCTCCTAAAATCTTAACTGCCTGTAGTAAGATTAGAATGAGATCATTTTAATCTACAAATAGAATACAGAGTGACTCTCTGAGTACATGATGAAGTTTTATGAAATATTATTCCAAATTCTACCATATTTACCCCATCTCATGTCCTAGCTGAGTAGATTCAGAAATAGGTATTACTGGCACAGAAGGAGCAGAAAAGAACCAGTTTCATGTGACAGTATCAAAATTCACCCTTTATGTGCTATGGAAACCAAGAGCTGTCCATTTCAGTTATCCTGGCCAGCGTTCCTCACCCTTTGGAACTTCTATTGAAATGCAAGTTGAACTTAGTAATATACCAAGCCATCTTTAGTAAGCATTATAAAACTCTAATTAGACCATCAAATTATTGAGTAATTTCCAAGTAAACAACAATGGAAAGTACAAATAAATTTGGATTGCAACTCTATTAGGAAACTCAAAAGTTCTAACCACAATTCTAACTTACAACACAACGCAGTAAAGAACACAGGAAGAGGGAAATGCCCCAAAGCTACTGGGAAGGAAGACCCCACACGTCTGATCACACTGTTTCCCTTCCGTCCCTCCTGGGCTCCCTTTCGTCCTCCCCCATCTCTCAGTTCTTTTTATTTGCCATTAGAGAATAAAAGAGAAGTTTTATCCTTGTGAAGGAAGATATTTTCGTATGAAATATCTGCACTCCAAACTGAAAAATTATAAACAATCAGCACCATACTAAATACATGAGCTTTTCTGGAAGATCCAGAAGGCAAAGTTTATCAGGTATGTTAGACCCATTGAAAAAGTAATAATATGGATTAAATCTTCGTACACGATAGAAAATTAGTCCAGCCTAACTAGCTACTGCAGCCATATTCACAGAACAGGAATAAGGCTTCACCAAAGAAGCGAAGGCTAAAGGTGCATAGCTAAGCGGAGCCAGAGTCAAGCCTGATTTCTGTCCTCTGAGCTTCCTAAGCAGGAATACCATAGACATTTTTTAAATATGCAAATTTCCTATATCATCCAACAGTCAGAGTACACTCAAAAAGTTTTCTAGTACCTGTTCTTTGACTCTCATATCTGTGCAAATAAAGTTCAACACACCTAATAAAAATATGAAACACAGTAGTTTCAGCCAAAATAGTTGCAAGCCCTTGAAGATACCTATGAAAGTATCTCTCTGGACTCAAGAGAGTAAGAGCAAATTACACTGTTTTCTCTCTCTGCCTTCTGATCCACCAAGCCCAAGCCTGGTTAACTAAAGGAAGGAGCAGAAAAATGGCATCCCCAAGACGGTGTGTCAGCAAGTTTCAGCCGAATCCAGAAGAAGCCATTTAATCATAATATACACAACAAAATACTTCTGTGATGGGCGGAGCATACCACTGATGTTCCCACTCTTCACAGGGCTGCCTGCGGGAACAGAAACCATCAAGCGCACTCACCAAGTCACTAAAATGGAGCCAGAAAAATTTCCACGATTAGGATGGTTATTGGCAGCTGAGAACAGGGAACACCTGGGGTGATTTCAGGCAGCCGAGCCAGAAAAGTTGCAGAACCACAGCGAGACACCAAACATAGTGAGAGAGTAAAAGTTCTTTAAAAAAAAAACTCTCTCTCATTGAGAAATTGCACAAACAAATCATATGTAGTAGTATGTCCCCTATAGTCCCAAGATATTTGGAGAATGATATGAATCATTTGAGTCCAAGAGTTCAAGAGCAGCCTCGGCAACTTAACAAGACTCTATCTAAAAAAGAAATTTTAAAATTGCATGTACAGGTCCAGAGAAGCTGTATAGGACACTCACAAAAGTCTCAGAGGCCTTTCAAAGCTAGCTGGCCGATCGATCAGTGAGGTTTCCCTCCTGTTCTAAAGAATTCTGCAAAGAAGGGGAGGTGATTTTTTTTTCTCGAATGTTTGGATCCTAAAATAAAGCTATAAGCTAGAATAAAGGAATCACGGAGCATCACAGAAACACTCAGGTACACTTACGTAATGAAATATAAGAATTACAACATAAAAATTCCAAATAATTACCATAAAGATGCCATATGAGTGAAGACCATAATACGTGAACAAAATGTCACGAAAGAGAAAGATGATATGAAGAGAAATCACAGAACATACGGAAATTGAAGCATACAATAACTGAACTAAAAAAAATCAATAAAGGGATGATGCAACAGCAAACTTTACGAAGAAAAAGGATCTACAAAGTCAATTTTCTGAATTAGAAAAAAAAGATGCGATAAATTGAAGAAAGTCAAAAAGGCTTTTGGGGCACTATTGAACAGGCCAAAAACTCAATAGACACAGAAAGTTTAGTAAAATAAGTAATGCCTGAAAACTTTCCAAATTTGGACAAGAAAAATGAATATCCAGATTGAAGAAGCCAATTGAACTCCAGCTAAGGTAAACCCAGAATTATCTACATTAAGGCACATTATAATTAAATTATTAAATTCCAAGACAAAGAGAGAACTTATAACATGGGAAAATTATCACATAAATAACATTCTCTTCATTGTAAATCAACCACAGAAGAATATAAAAATTACAACTGTCAGCAAATAATAATCTTACATACTAAGTACTTCACAAAAGATCTTACTGACATACCAAAATAGCATGGGAACTGTCAAGCGATTCAAATAAACCATTTCTGTGAGATAGAACATTAATTTAGTACATTGATCATGAAAACACAGAGTATAAATTCATGAACAAAACAAAGACATTCCATAAGTATACAAAAATACTTTTTTTTTTTTTTTTTGAGACAAGGTCTCGCTTTGTGGTTCAGGCTGGCCCTGAGCTCAGCCTCCAACTCACATCACAGCAATCCTCCTGCCTCTGCCTCCCGAGTGCTGGGATGACAGGCGTGAGCCACCACGCCCGGCACTGTGGTATGTGGTACTGACTGCATGGACCATGCAGTGGAGACCATGAGTCTCCATGCCCAATGTTGTTATGTGGTTACTGGGGATTGAACCGGGGTCCTTGCGCTTGCAAAACAGGCGCCGGAACCACTGAGCTAAATCCCCGGCCCTCAAAAATATATTTTAAAAGATGACTGTTCAAGAAGCACATATGTGAACTGAATAAACAAAGATACTACTGACAGCCTTTCTTGGATAAAGAAAGAATGAAATGTGGATAAAGAAAAGTTTGGAAAAATTCATTTTTTTAACAAATTGTACATTTCAATAAAAAGAACATTTTTATCCCTTTAAACACAACTACTATTTCATACGTAATTAAAAAATGAATTTACCAAAATACATACCTATGAAATATATTTCTGAAACAAACACTGAATGGATATATTATGTCCTTTACATTTACATTTCAGAACAAAATGCCTAAGTGAAACTCCTCCAGGAAAAGTTTATGTTAGTAATGTAATATATTTGGCTCTGAAATAAAAGAATTCTGACTAATCTGACGGGCTATGGAAAAATCAGTCTCTCTGGCCTGTTGAAAACAGTGAAAGTTAACTCAGTGTGACTCCTCAGACACACGGAAGACAGGGTGACGACCATGTCACTTCGTCACGTGCTCTTTAGTGATGTTTAGGGAATGGAGATGCTTGGATTTCTTTATTTCTTAGATGAGAACTGTAAAGAAAATTTTTACAATGTTCTCCATTATTTTTACTAAATAAAATGTGACTAAAATAGAATAATATCATGATGTGTTGCTCATACAATATAGGAATTTTTTCATTAAATGCGAGCCAATCTCTTTTGGTAGCCTTTTAAGATAAACTGGAAAATACAAGTCTTTAAATTTAGATTTTTTTGTTTTGGTGGTACCAGGGATCAAACTTGGGCTTCTGTGCTTCCAAGGTAGGTGCAGTAAATCACTGGCCAAAGTTTTTAAATTTTGTATCAATTTTATGATGTTTAAATGCTTATAAGATAAAAGTAACTGATATTAATAAATTATTCTCCCTAAATAATCCAAACATAAGCATGTCTATACCCTAACAGGATCCATATTTACTCAAAATTTCGTAAATTTCTCAAACCACATAGTTATCAAAACAGGAAGTTAGATTTTATGAAATGATATAAACACATTACTACCTTATTATTCAAATGATCTTCAAAAGAAACTTTTAAGTCTTTTTCAAGTGCAAAGTTTACCATTTCCCCAGACCTTTTAAAATGTCAGTAATATGAAATTTTTTCTGAAAAAATAAAAGGTTCTTATTCAGAATTATGTACAAGAATATTTAATATTATTGTTGTATAAATAAAACTTTAAAATAAGCTGAAAGCATAAAAAGTGGGAAGGTATTAAATGAATTACTACCGGGGGCTGTTTGTTACCACAGTGCTAACAGTACAAATTACCTACACAGCAGAGTAAATACATACAAATTTATGAATGTAACAGTTTCATTATTTAGGCAACTACGTAAACTCTCAGATGCATTAAGAAAATTAAGATGCAAAAAGAAAAAAATGGAAACAAAGCTTATGTATGTGGGGTGCGGGGGTGGCAGGAGGGCAGGGGCATGGCAAAAGCTAAGGATCAAGATTGATTATGTACAGCTACAAATTCTCAATGATGAGTGTGATCATGATGTATACTTAAAATGTACCGACAAACTCAGACTAGAATGGAAAGTACAGAAAAATTCATGTGCAGAAATTATGTGGCGCTATGTGTTTTACGTATTTTATTATATTTTTGTATCATCATAAATTCCATTGAAAGGAAAATTAGACGCAACAAAAACAGTTTCATTAGACTGTGTAGGAAAATAATTATAAGGTAATATTTATCTGGAACAAGTGTTACACAGAAGTCTGTGCTCACTTCAGTTCTGATAATATAAATAATCTAGCATTAAATTGAAGTATGTAGCTGCCCCGGTGTCAGGGAGCCGGTAACCCCATCGCACCACTGCGCGCGGTGTCCGAGGGCCGGAAGACTCACCTTCACACAGCTTCTGCTTCATCACCTCCCGAATCTTGGATATGGCAATGTAGTCTTCCACGTGGAACACATAGGTGGACGAGGGCTTGTTAGCGATCGCTCTGAGCTCAGCATCCTCCGTTTCGGAACCAACACCGATGGCAAATAATGTTATCCCACTGTCTCTCGCTGCGTCCGCGGCGTCCTTAACCTCATCTTGGGATTTACCGTCCGTAAGCACCACTGCGATCTTAGTTAGAAATCGTGAGGATTTGGCAAAAAGGTAATCGAGGGCAAACTGGATGGCCTTCCCGGTGTGCGTGTTTCCCCCCAAGTAGTGTAGGGACTGCATCGCTGCCAGCAAGTTCTCTCCGGAATCGTAGCTGCCCAGCGGGATCTCCAGCACCGGGTAGTCGCTGTACTGCACCACTCCGACTTGAGTGAACTTCGGTCCTATGTCAAAGTTGTTCGTGATGTTAACGAGCCAGCTTTTCACTATCTCAAAGTTTTCTGGGCCGACACTGTAGGAACCATCTAGGATGAAGACCAAGTCTGTCGGAGCTGTTCGGCAGCCTGAGTGAAAAAACCACCAGCGAATGTTTGTTGCGTGAGAGCCGGAACGGGAAAGGCTTTAGACACATGAACCTCCAGCTATGCGCTAACTTCATCGCTTATTTTAAGTAGTCAGCGACGTATGTTAAGATTAATGATAAAGTGAAGCATTGAAACGTATAAGCCAATGAATAAGAAGAGAGAAATTAAAACAAATTTTCTGTCAGCTTCAAGACTCAATTTGCCAATACAATTTCAAAAAGAAAAAAATCTCAATGCTTTCTAAAGCATATAAGCTTCTAGGTCTATTTAATTTTTTTAGTACAATATTTCGGCAGCCTAATATGACATCATGCTATGAACAAGATTCACATGTACACATGACTTTTCCAAGACTCACAGTCTAGTAAACCATCAAACTGGATGGTTAAAGTTTTATGAAAACATTCGGGAGGGGCCTACGACCTAACTGGGGGCGATCGGGGAAAGGCTGTGCGAAAAGGTCACTGGCAATCTCTGAGACATATTTTTAACCAAATGAAGAGGAAATTCAAAAGGACCGGCAAGTGCGAAGTCTCAGAGGTGACACAGAGACGCAAAGCTGGTTTGTTTGAGAAAACCCAGTAGCTGGAAATGGCCAGCAGTCCACATCAGGAAAGCCACACTGGCTGCCTCCTTTCCTAAGCGCCACGTCATGCAGCAAAAGCTGTGGTGTGCGGCCCTCATGAGAGATAGCCTTATATTTGTTTCTGTTTATGAAATTAAACACATTTACATCTGGTTTGGGGAGAGCCATAGAATCCTCAGAGAGTGAGCCGGAAACAGACCATCTGTCAGTACCATGAGAAGAAACAGAGTCTTTTCACTTTACTCATGCTAATGGCCTTCAGGTAAACAAGCATCAGATGCCCAAATTAAAGTGAAAATAAGGGTGGGTTATTTTCTGTAAATAGTTGAGAATAAGATATCCTTACTATAAACTAGATACTAAAAAAAAAAATTAGTGATAATTCATATTCCTACTATTCTGGGATCTCCTTAGACATCAGTCAAGCTATCTCCCTTTTCCTTTTCTGTCTCACCTTCTCTCCCCATCCCCTGCTTCCTCTTATTTATTTCTACTGAGATATCTGAGGTTTTGACAGGTTTGAAGTGAAGAGATTCTAATTTTATAGTTTCCTCAGCTCACTCGTCACCAGAAAAATAAACACTAATGTTAAGTGAATTTTGGTAAGCCAAGAACTTACCACACAAAACATGAATTTGTCAGAAAAACTTACTGTGAGGATGACAGTACCCATTACTAAGGTGCCATATTCCAAGTGATGGTGTCCTCGTAAAGACACAGAGGATACAACTTTATGAACCTCTGCCACGGCGACCACTCCAGTGCTCAGGGCAGGGACGCAGGAATGGAATTCTGTCTACAGGCTACTGTGCAAAACTGAAAGCATGCCATTCCTCTGCCATCTTTGGAGGCAGACTGGCATTGAAAGGTGACCCTCTAGGGTTTTTATTAGGAGAAACAAATGGATGGGAGAGTTGTATTTTAGAGCTCTTCAGTGTGGGCTCCTCCTAAGCACTGACACTCATGTGGTCTGAGCCCGCCACCTGATGCTGTGGGTGTGATTCTTCCAGGGTTTTTCTTGGCTCTTCCCACACCTCTCCTGTCACACGGCCACCCCGTATGTGTTTCACAATTGTAAGGTTGCCCAAGAGCAGAGGTCCAAAAGCCAACATTGCCATTTATAAACTCCAGACAAAATACAAGAGACCTCCTCCTTTGACAGACCGATGATGTCATAGGATTAAAGACAGAAAGCGTGGCTCAGATACTGGTAAGAGCTGCAGCCGGCTGAGGGACACCAAGCAGCCTCCTGGATATCTCGAGTGACCTTTCCTGAAGGCAGTCAAAGACATGGTCACAATGTACTGAAATATCATGGGACCAATCCATTTATACAGCTTGGGACACATCATTCAGTCCTGAAACACGCTACAAGGCAGACACTTTACACAAAAGAGACAGTGTTGATAGTTCTTACTTGATCTTATTTCTCCATCTTCAGCTAACACAGAATTCTGGAGAAGTAGAATTAAAACTATCCAAAGAAAGGTAATACGATGAGCCATGTTTGTCTTCAATCTAATGTTTTGAGTTTAGGAATTCCTAAAGAGAAGAAAAAAAAAAGAAAAGTTAAGTATGTTAGACAAGAAAACATTAAGAACTATTTTATTTAGTTCATAAATGATTAACTATGTGATTTTATTGTATCTTTCAATCTAAGGATTTCATTTTTGGCTATAATATAAAAAGTTTCAAATATCACTATAGCAATTAGAACATGTTATCAAGTTCTCATTGATAAATTATCAATCTGAGCCTCTTTTTATGATTATACTTTCTTTTTAATTGATTTTATTGGTGCATTTTATATACACATCATGATCACAATTGACATTGAGAATTGGTACCAGTATATGATATGACATAATTCTCATTTTTCCTATTCCTCTGCCCACCCTACAAATCCCCCATATACCTAAGCTTTGTTTCTTTTTAAACCATCAAATGTTTTCTTTCTCTTCTTTAATTACCCTTACCCCCTTTTTCCCTTTGAATATTTTCTATTTCACAATATCTATCCTATAATCTGAGCCTCTCCTACTCACAGAGGAAGGAGAGGGTTTAAAGACACCTCCATGAAGCCCAGAAGTTACTAACCCTTTAAAGTTAGGAGAGATTTATAGCTCTTTCCACTTCTGACAAAAGGAAATTATGATAAGGGGGAATTTGCAGAAGCATGAGAAAAATCATTCAAAGCTGGCATGTCATATTCAAATTCAGATCAGGACGCCGTTGTCATAGAGAGAAAATGACCCCATGAAGCAGTTCTCCTCCCGGAGCTCATGAAAAGTGTGCAGCAGACAAGCCAGATGCAGAGCACCTGGAGTGGTAGAGCGGCATGGTGAGACCCTCTCCCACCCACCCTCCTTGTCCGGCCAGGAATAGGCTTTCTCGGTGACTTGCTGGACGCTGAGACAGGTGAAAACACACTAAGAAAGCCCCCAAAGCTTGGAGAGCCCCCCAGGGCTTGGAGAGCTAAAAAAACCAGAGGGTTGAGCAGAAAGCAGAAAGTCAGTGATCCAAAAAGCTCAAAACCACACTGACAACTTGAAAGAATGCTCCCAAGGCTCTGCCAAGATATGAGAAGCAAAAACAAACAAAAGTTGATTTCTCATCAGAGTATAAGCACATCCAGAGGTTATCTAAATGTCACCAGAGGTACCAGTGTCAAATAGGGTTTTCTTGTTTTTAAGTTTTTTCAGACCAGGTCTCTCTCACTTTGTAGTTCAGGTTGACCCTGAACTCACTGTGTAGCCCAGGCTGGCCTCGAACTTCCAGCAATCCCCCTGCCTCTGCCTCCCCGTGCTGGGATTACAGGCGTGAGTCACCATGCCCGGCACTTTGGCATGTGATACTGGGGATCCAACTGCGGACCTTGCACTGGCCAGGTAGATGTGGGAACCACTGAGCTAAATCCACAGCCCTCAAGTAGGGTTTTCAATGTGGCTATCACAAGTATTTTAAAGAGCATAGTGTTTAACAGGAACAACTTTTGCAAAAATAGGTGAAGTTTCAGAAGAGCATTGATAACAATAAAAAAGCACATTATGTAATGGGCTCATCTGTGTACATCAAAGAAAAACATCAGAGAAATTTGAGAAAAAGTAAATATGTATTATCGAAGAATGAAACTTGAGGGAGAAAAGGAGTAAAGGACTAGAACATCTGGAACCTATGATACCAAATCAGTAAGTCTTAATTTAGCATATAATAATTAGATATTTCAGATGAAAGTAATTATGCTTAAAAATACATGGCCAAGAAATTTCTGAATTGATGAGCCACAAACTTTCAAATGTCTTAGGGTACTTCTCTGTGCGTGTGAAGTACAGGTTCCTGGTAGAGCTACTCTTCTGTTTGAGGCACTTCGTCATTGCATGTTTGAACCTTCACTTTCTAGAAACACGCCCTTACTTATCCCAAGCGGCAGTGAAATTTTTAGATAATGTCAAATCATAGCTCAACACTCCCAAGCAAGATAAAATGTGTATCACGTCTAGTTATGCTACATCAAAAAATTCCTAAACTTGCCAGACTAAAAACATATATGACATACAGAACACAGCAGCAAGACTTTTAGGTTAAAATTTCAGAGTAATAAATTAAGCAATCAGAAAGATACAAAAATCCTAAATATTTACACATCTAATATTAAAAGTTTTGAATATGTGAAGCAAAAAAAATGAAAACTTTTAAAAAATGAAAAGGAATTTACATTCAGATTAAAATATGAGGTTCCAACACCCAGCTTTCGGTAATCTCTGCTTAGACACCTCTTCCAAAAGTATTGGTACCTCGCTACCCTCCACGCAGCTTTCCACCTAAAATATAATATCCATTCTTCATAAAACATTCATAATAGTCACCCAAACAGACCATATTCTAGAAGTGAGTAGTTTCATACTTCTATAAAAAGTGAAACTACACAGACTGTGTTCCTTTACAAAATGGTGTTAAATTCGAAAGTCTGAAGAGGATACTGAAGTTCCCTGCAGAGCAGTCTTGTACTCTGTTTTGGAATCCTGAGGACTGAACCCCGGCCTTGCAGATGCCAGGAAAGTGTTCTACCTCTAATTTACATCTTAGTTCTGTGCAAAGGTTTTGAGTAAAAATTTACTTAACATATAATTAAACTAAATTCAGTAAGTAGGGTTTTCTTAGATTTTGTCTGCTTTATCTGTCTAATTACTATCCTTCTAATATCTGAAGGGTCTGGTCCTGCAGATTTTCTCTAGCAGAAAATTAAAAGAACTTGGAACTTAAACAACGTTCTTTTAAATAATCAATGAAGGCTGGGCCTGGTTACTCACACCTGTAATCCCGGCACTAGGGAGGCAGAGGCAGGAGGACTGCTGTGAGTCTGAGGCTTGCCTGAGTTACATCGTGAGTTGAGGGCCAAGCTGAACTACAGAGCAAGACTTTATCTCAAAAACACTATAAATAAATAAATAAATAAATAAATAAATCGTGAGATATTTTAAATATCAGAGGGGAAACTTTAAAATATTTCAAACTAAGCAAACTTTTAGGTCCAAATTTTTATGATAAGCATAAAGTAGTGTTCAGAAAGCTTAATGTAGAAAGTATATTTTTAAAATGCTAAATCAGTTAAGCATACACTGAAAAAAACTTTGAAAAGTCCAAAAAATTATACCCAGAAGGTAAAAGAGAAGTCAATGAAACAACATTGTAAAATGATAAAAATAAAGTAAAACTTAATTTTTACATAAATGAATATATTGATAAGCCTTAACAAGAAAAAATCAAGAAACAAAGGAGAAAATATAAATTCCAAAGTGAATACTGAACCCAGGAAACCACTACAGATCTTGCAGCCACTAAAAATGTATTAAGTGGCAAGATGATCAAAGTCCACAAAAATGCACTTATTGAAACTAGCTCATTTTTATATTTAAAAAGTTGAATTTTTAAACAAAAGCATTCCCACAAGAAAAAAGTCCCATGTAAAAATGCTTCACCATCAATTTCTGCACAACGTTTTTCAAGTCAAATTCATTTGACAATGAAAATTGAGGAGAGTGGATTCCCCCTAATTTCTATCATTCAGTCCACTTAACCCTAAATTTTAAAAAACTGAACAAATGTATAAGAAAAATACAGACCATTATGTTTTTTGATTATGGCTGCAAAAGTCTATCATAAAATATTAGCAATTAAATCTAGCAATATACAAATAAGTCATGACTAAGTAGTTTTATAGCAGAGGTATGTAACTGGTTTAACAGAGGTGTGAAATTGTTTTACAATAAAAACTCAACTACTATAACTTATTACACTAAGAAGATGCAAAAGTAAATTTGCATGATTATTTCAATATTTGCAAAAATATTGTACAAGAATTTAACATTTATTTATGGTAAAATTTCAAGACAATTAGTATATAAGGAAACAATCTGATGAATGTCGTCTATGAAAAAAACATAAGTAACATCATATTTCATGGTGAAATACTTAATACTTTCCTCAAACATCAGGACACAGTGCAAGATGTTCTCTTACCACTTCTCATAAAAAACGTTCAGTGTGTCCTAGCTAGTGCCACTTTCAAAAATGGTTAATGAAAAAAAAATAACAACAACAACAAAAAAATGGTTAATAACAGATGTGAAAATTACAAAAGTAAAATAAAGACAAGCTCCTATTTACCTACATATAAAACCTTTTGGAAGACTGTGGCTTTAACTCAGTGGTTCCAGCATCTGCCTGGCAAGCACAAGGTCCTGAATTCAGTCCCCTGTACCACATACCACAGTGCTGGGTATGGTGGCTCATGTCTATAATCCCAGCACTGAGAAAGCAGAGGCAGGAGGATTGCTCAAGTCTGAGGTTATTCTGGGCTATGTAGTGAGTTCAGGGCCAGTCTGAACTCAAAGCAAGACCCTGTCTCAAAAAAAAAAAAACCTTTGGAACCTATGAAATAGTAGACATTATAAGTTATTTTACAAGGCCCTAAGAACAAGGTTAATGTCTTTAAGTATATAGATACACTAGCTTTAATTTGAAAAAAAACTTAATAGTATTTAACATTATCAGAAATGTAAGTTTAGAAAGAATGAAAAATGTGATAAATCTTTATATAAAGTGTTGAAAAAATTTTAAATTAAATAAATACAGTGATTCATTTTCAATGATTAAAAGACAATATTAGTAACATGTCTGCACGCTCCAAATTAGTGTTTAGAGTCAAGACCAACTAAAATATGAACAATTTTAGAGGAAATAAGTAAATTTATTCTGAAACATCTAGAAAATGAAGAACAGTTTTCATCCAGAAAACTCAGGTGGAATTTAGTCTTACTATGAAACTATAGCAACAGGGGTGTAGCTCAGTGGTGCCGTGCCTACGCGGCAAGCGAAAGGTCCTGACTCTGAGGTCCTGAGTCGAGTTAGCTAATAAATTAGCTAATGAGTAGAAAAACAACCCAATTTTTAAGTGAGCAAAAGGTCTTAGACATGTAGAATAGTTCAATAAGCATATTAAATGGCATCAGCATCTTAGTCATGAACATATACACTAAAATCAGAATGAGATAATTTCATACCCATGAAACTGACTCAAATTAAAAGACTGCTAATATTAAATGCTTGTGAAAATATGTAGAGAAATGGGAACTCAGATATTGCTGATGGGATTGGAAAGGCACAGAATCACTTTAGAGAATTATTAGGTCCCATTTCCTACAAACTATGGCTGCCATTTCTTTCTCGTAGGTGCTTAACATGGAGAAATGAATGCTCAAAAGACTTTTCATAACAGTCCCAAACTAAAACTAACCCAAATGCTAGAAATAGGAGAATGAGTATAAAATATACGAGATATAGTCATACAATGAGATATAACTCAGCAATTTAAAAAAATGGGCTACCAGACATTGTGAATAAGTTTCACTCATAAATATAACATGACTATACCGAACAATGTGAATAAAGTTTAGATATATTCAACTTGATGAATAAGTCAGACATTAATGAATATATTCGGTGTGTACGCAGTGGTGTTAAAGTCCCCTAAGAGAAACCTACGGCTGGAAATCAGCTGATGTTTCCTTTTTTGGGGAGAAGTTAACTCAAAATTGTTACAAGTAACCACGCTAGGTCACATAAATACTTGTCATTTGCAACCCTCGGATTCTAGCATATTGACCTGTTTAAGGCCTCTGCACTGAGTGCTTTACATCTGTACATCTCTGCATGCAACGTTATCCCTCAGCGCAGCAGCAATTACTCCAAAACAATCACTGTCATGTTCAAATCAGACTAAGTCCTCTCTACAAACAGCTATAGAGATTAAAAGCAAAGATTGTAGCAGTGAGAGCACCTGTAGAGGGTCCTCCTTGGGCGGTGCTGTTATACAGAAACCAAGTACAGTAAGGATATCATCCACCTCCCCTCTAAAGCTTTCAAAATTGTATGTTCCTCTGTCAACCCTCCATCCACATTTCTACACAATACGCAATTCAGTCAGAATTCTTGGGCTAAAATTAATTCTCTAATTTAACTAAGCTCTGTCTTGGTGACAATGCAAAAAGAAGATAAGGAAAATGTCTGAAATGCCTATCATTGTCTCATGTATTACTGTATGTATACAATGCTAAATGCACATTATTACATGTTATCTAATCATCAAAATGAACTGATTTAATACATTTGTATATACTCTATTGTTTATGCAATTATATACAATTCATACAAATATGAATAGACGCAGCAAGCGTGAGTATTTATTTTCCTCACTTGGAGAGCTCCTTAAACACGTGCATGCCTACCCTTAATCAATAATTTCAGAATGTGGGGGGATGGGATAGAGCATTTTTCCTTGTTTCATTTTTATTTTTTAATAAATTGAGTTTATTGGTGCATTTTAGGAATACGTTATATCTTGATTCTCATTTTTTCCCATTCTCCTGCCCTCCCTTCAACCCCTACCCCATATACGTAAGTTTTATTTCCATTTTTTCCTTTTCATTTTTTCTTTCACTTCTTTACTCACCCTTGCCCACACCCAGTTCCTCACTCCCTTTGATCTAGTGAAGTCTGATTTTTTAAAGTTCTTTCTAGATAGTCAACCTTTGTCTGAGAAACAGCAGGTAAAATATTTTCCCCACAAAAAAGTAAGGAAACAAATTTTATGTATATGGGGGGGGCAGTAGAGTGGGTAGGGCTATGGGAAAAAAATGAGAATTAAGTTGTGTCTTATACTGGTACAAATGCCCATTATGGAGTGCAATCATGATGCGTATATGTAATGTACCAATAAAGATAATTTTAAAAATATATTTTCCCCACATTGTAGGTTGTCTTTTGGCTCGGTTGGTGGTTTCTCTTGCTTTGCAGAAGCTTTTTGATAGGGTTAAATTCCAGTTGTTGGTTCTTTCTGCTAGCTCTCGTGCTACTGAGGTTTCATCCAAAGTCTTTCCCGATGCTAATGTTTCCAAGAGTTCTACCTATCTCCTCTTCCAGCAGGTTTACTGTTCCATTTTAACAGATCTTCAGTTCCCTTTTATTTCAGTTCAGTGCATGGTGGAAGATGTAGGTCTAGTTTAATCTTTGGCAAACTGAAACCTAGTTCTTCCAGCACCACTTATTAAAGAGGTTATCATTCCTCTACTGAGGATGTTTAGCTCCCGTATTATAGATGAGGTAGGTGGCTTAGTATTCTTGGTTGTTTCTAGATCCTCTAGTCTGTCCCACTGATCCTGGGGCCTGTGTCTTTGCCAGTACCACATTATTTTTATCACAATGGCTTTGTAGTATAGTTTCACATTCAGGATTGTGATACTGCTCGAGCAGGCTTGGTTAGTACCCAGAGGCTCTTAATTGCTAACAAGTTCCAGGGAAGCCATGGTACTGCTCCTGCACAGACCACATCTTGAGAACTTACTCCGTAAAGAGAACCCTATTTTGTGTATTTGGGTTTTTTCTCCAAAACTGAAAATAATGTCAAATTTTCTACAACTGCCAAAATAGTACCATAAGTTATAAGAAGCTGCACCTAGGTATTTATCTTCTTGAAACAAATACAGTGATGGTGTTAGAGAGGAGGAAAGAATTCTGACCTGAATAGCATGAACTAAAAGCATTCTAATATAGAACAAGGCATGGTGGCACAAACCAGTTGTCCCGGAACTCTAAAAGGCAAAGATAAAAGTTCAAGCCCAGGACCCAGGAAGCACCAAGCCCAGTTACAGTCAACCGGGGACCCAGGAAGCACCACCCCCAGGCAACAACCAATGACCCATCTGATTGAATAAGAGCTCAATACCCAGGAGAATCACTTAGGATCACTTTCTATAGAAACTGGGTGAGAATCCTTGGAGATAACTTTGGAGAAAGTGAGAACTGAATAGGGACTTCCTGGGAAACCCAAGCTCAGAGCAAGAAGATCATAGGGGCTGCATTATCTGCGGGAGTCCAGGATCTATGGCAGCAATCATCAGAGGGATGTGATCCTGAAGATGAAGAAACTTGACCTAACGGGGCATTTGAGCTCTGGCACTGCTGCCAATGTTCAGCAGGAATCAGTGCTCTGAATTACTACAGATGATAAGGAGAGTCTCATTTTCCTCCCTAAAGTCAAGTCTTGTTGGCTTAGTATAAGGCTATCCAAGAGTGGTTCCTAGGGCCCACTGATGTCCAGCTCCCACTTCATCCCACTGTTGTTGCTGAATTTACCACATAGATGAGGTAAAATACTGGCCAGCAGTTGGTTTTTTCTCTGAGCCAATCCCTGGTTTGCCTGAGGCTTAGAAACAATACTGCAGCTTGCTCCAGAAGAGTGAGGCACCAGGCCCAAGAATTTGCAAACCACAATAGAAAAAACATAAACATGAAAAGGCAAAGAAAGACAGTGACTCTCAAAACCCCCAAGTCCCTTGGGGCCAGGGAGTTAACTCAGTGGTTCCAGTACCTGTCTTACAAGCAAGGGCCCTGGTTTGATTCCCCAGTAACCACATAACAATACTGGGCATGGAGACTCATGCCCAATCCCAGCACTCAGGAGGCAGAGGTAGGAGGATTGCTATGATGTGAGTTGGAGGCTGAGCTCAGGGCCAGCCTGAACTACAAAGTGAGACCCTGTCTCAAAACAAAAAAAAAAACCCAAGTTCCTTGAAATCACCAGAAGGGGTGCTAAGGGGGAGGAAATCATAAGCCATAGAACAGATAGGTCTAAAAGGAAAACAATGGAGATAAAAACAGGTTCATAATGTGCGTGGCAGGTTCAAAAAGTAATTACCATAATGGAACACATGACCTCCCAAGTGAGGTGCAATACCGCTTGAGCTAAACTTCCGGCCCTGAACAAAAGAGCACTGAGTCTAGAGAAGACACTAATAAGCAGCTCACAGAGCTAAAGAAAGAGATGCAACCATGAATGCCCAGCAAAGAAAAGAAGGAGACTCCACAAGAAAGATCCAAACAGAAATCCAGGAGATGAAAACGTGATTAAAAGGATAAGCAGCAAAAGTAAAAAAAGACAGGGTCAGACCTGGAGGACAGGTTGGTGATCAATGATCAGTTAATGACAGACACACTTAACATAGCAAGAGCTGACCAGAGCTTTCCAGCAATTAGGGCAGGAGCAGAAGGCTGCGGAAACTCCATTTATTTGTCAGCAGGACTAGGTAAGTGTTGCTGACATACAGAAAGCCCTGGGAAGAGGGGTCCAGGTGCCATCAAACAGAGCCCTGGCCCAGAGCTCTCTGGTGATCAGGGCAGGAGCAGAAGGCTATGAAAACTCCCTTTACTTGTTGGCCGGACTGGATAGCTGTTGCTGACATGCAGGGACCCCTGAGAAGGGGGGGTGCCGATGCCTTTAAACAGCACTCCATCCCTGAGCTCTCACACGACCAACAGAGATGGAAAAATCCAAGAAAGCCCATGAACTTCTCTGACCAGACATGACCAGTGCATGGGGAAGAAGCCTCCACCTATCTGTCTGTGGACACTGAATAAGTGTGGCAGCGGTGCTGGAACCTAGGCAGAGGACATCAATGCATTCCACTGCCCGGCCCACCACACCGAAAAAAACACTCATTGGAAGAGTGAAATAATCCTGTTGGCTACGGCCATTGGTGTGTTGGTGGAGTCAATTCCCCCTGCAAGATCCTAGACTCTTGTAGAGTTCAAGTCTGCAGTAGTTCATTGAGCTCAACTCAGGCAGTATAGTCAAAACCTAGACAAGAGATGACAGCTGTCTCCCTGAGACTAATCAACTTTCACCTATGTGCTACTGTGCATACTGTCCACAGGAGACAACAGATCCACACCACAAAGGGCCTTTTGATAGTGTTTTTAGAACCTTTTTATTGTTGTATTGCTGTTATTACTGCTGCTGTTCAGCTGTCATTCTTTTTCTTTCTTTTTTCTAATGTAACTTTCATTTTTCATTGCTCTGCTGTTGCCATATCTGTCCATTTTGGGGTTTATTCTTGTCCTACTTTTTATAGAAGAGGAAAAATAGTCTCCTGTTTGCCTACTGCTTCTAGGAACCCCTGTCTCCTCTTGTTCCCATCCTCTTCTGTCCTCCAGTCAGAATCAGTTTCCACAGGTTAATGCATTTCAGTCTTCCCGACTCTCTCTTTCTCCTGTGCTGTTATCAGAGAGTAAATAAAGCAGTCCAGAGCGTAAATCTAGCAGTCCTGATATTCACAGTCAGTTCTGTCTTATATTTCTCCCCTTCTCTCTTTCGTTCTCTAGCATCTATCATTTTCCCAAGATCTATGTGATCTCTAACCCTTTTTCAAATCTCTCCTTCTCTTTCTCTCTTTCTCCCCAATTTACCAGGGACCTTTTATCACCAAAGGATAATGCTACTATATTCAAGGACCTGTATGTCGTAAACACATTTCTGGTTAGTTCTAAATGCTGGCATATGATCACAGATGTAACTGATTAGTTTAAAGGTATCAGTAATTTCCAGAGTTTATCATTTCCCATGTTGGGTTCCATGCGGTTGATGAGACTGGCTGTATTATGTCACCCAAGGAAATGAGACTGTTCTACTCAAATACCTCACATGGGACGTCAGAACTGAGATCACTTAAGGGCCATTACAGATCCAAGGAGCACAATCCAAGAAGGAGCCATCTAAGGCCATCAAATATTAGGAAAAAGAGACTTGCATTAAATATTGGCCAGACAGAAAGCCAGGAATTAAACCAAAATCAGCAGCAGAAGCAAAAAAAAAATAGAAGTGAGAAAAAATTCAAAAACCCAGATACAAAGGTCATCTCCACAAGGAATCCAGGTAAAAGGGAAATAGAGCAAAATGAAAGTCAATCATCAGGACTTTCTGAGCCAGTAACAAAAGATGATCTAGTAAAATGGAAAATCAGAAATAATTTCTGATATAAAAACAGAGATTCTGTCCATAGTGAAAAACATGATTAACAGCAATTAAGAGATTAGAAGCATGTTAAAATATCAGATTACAACAGCAATAGAATCAGTTCAGCAGTTTCAAACAGATTTCCAGGAGATAAAAAAACTTCAATGAAAGTTTGAAAAATAGGATGAGTAAATTCAAAGACTAAATGTCAAAGTTTGAAGATAGGACGGCAGTCAGTGAACAGGTAAGGAATAATTTAATGAAAATGGCAAGGAGTCATGAGAAATCAATCCAACAGCTCCTACACGATACAAAGAATAGCATAACACTGACTGGAGTCAGTGAAAAAGCAGGAGATGAAGCAAAAGATATTTTAAAAATTGTTCACAGATATCATGGCAGAAAACTTCATGGAAAAAGTAAAGAATTTGACATACAGTTAGGTGAGGCATGTAAGACTCCAAGTAGCCAGACATATATATATATATATATAGCTGAGGCATGTAGGACTCTAAGTGGCCAGATTCTATATATATATACATTTACGCATATAAATATCAAGATTCTACAAATCCAGTAGAAGAATGAAACATTGGAAGCATTTAGAGGGAAAAAAAATCAAATACAAAAGAAAGCCCATCAGAATCACAGACTTCTTAACACAAACAATTAAGTCAAACAGTGAAGTATTTTAATCCCTAGAAGAAAACAACCTCCAATCTAGATTTATGTATCCTGCAAAACTATCCTTCAAAATCAATGGGAAAATAAGATAATCCCATGACAAAGAACACCTAAAAATCTTCATGAATATAAAACCTTCACTTTCCAAAATTCTGAACATCTTAGAGAAACACACTGAGTCTCACAAACGCAGGAGATCCAGCACACTGAACTCATTGGGCAAAGTAAGACACTAAATGAAAAGGGGCAAAAGCAAAGAATTAAACTGTCAAGAACAGGAAAACATCATGCCAAGGATAACTCAATACATGTCAGTTATAACCCTTGATGTCAAAGGCCTCATTACACCAGCTGAAAGACACACACTGGCAGAATGGATTAAAAAACAAGATACAACAATATGCTACATACAAGAAACACACCTCACTGAGAAGGTAATCCATAGACTGAAAATAAGAGGATGGAAAATAATTCCCCATACAACAGGAAACTACAAAAAAGCTGAAATGTCTTATTTGCATACAAAGTAGATTTCTAACCAAAACTGATTAAGAAAGACAAAGAAGGACACAACATTCAAGAATAGGGAAATATCCAAGAGGGAGAAATGATATTCATATTTATACACCAAATTCCAGTTCTCCAGTTCTCCAAATATTAATGGACATGAAAAGCCAAATGTGCACTAATACAAAAGTACTATAAGCCAATCTCCTTTATGAACACTGATACAAAAACCATCAAAAAAATACAGGCAAACAGAATACAAAGGATCATCAAGAAGATCACACAAGCTGACCAAGTTGGATTCACCCCAAGGATGCAAGAATGGTTCAACTTACATAAATCAATAAACATAATATACTGCATTAATGGACTCAAGGAGAAAAGCCAAACGGTCATCTCAAGAGATTTACTAAATGTGTTTGACAAAATACAACATCCATTCATGATTAAAATTCTACAGGAAATTGGGATAGGTGGTCTGTATCTCAAACTGATTAAAGCTATTTATTAGAAACCAGCATCATACTCAATGATCAAAAACTGAAATTTTTCACACTAAGATCAGGAACAAGACACAGATATCCACTGTCACCTCTCCTGTTCAATATAGTTTTGGTAACTTTGGCCACAGAAATTAGACAAGAGAAAGAAATAAAAGGAACAAAGATAGGTAAAGAAGTTGAATTCATTATTTGCTAATGACATGATATTGTATATAGAAGATCCAAAAACTCAGTCAAAGTTCTGCTAGCCTTAATCAGTAACTTTAGTAGTGTAACTGAATGCAAGGTCAATACTCAAAAATCATGAGCCTTTGTGTACACAAACAATAGACTCATTGAAAAAGAAATCCAGGAATCAATTTCCTTCACAGTAGCATCCAAAAAAATAAAATATCTAGTAATCAATATAAAAAAGAAGCTGAAAGATCTCTACTCAAAACTACACAATTCTGAAAAGGGAGCTTTAAAGGAGATATCAGAAAATGGAAAGAAATCTTTTGTTCCTGAGTAGGAAGGATCAATATTGTCAAAATGGCCATACTCCCACAACTACTGTATAGATTCAGTGCAATCCTGATTGAAATCCGAACACTATATTTCACAGAGCTAGAGAAAATAATCAAAAAATTCGTCTGGAACCACAAAGGACCTAGAATAGAAAAAACAATTTTAGGCAACAAGGAGATGGCAGGAGTTATCACAGTCCCCAACTTGAAACTATACTACAAAGTCACTGGGATAAAAATGGCAGGATACTGGTAAAATAACAGACCTGAGGATCAGTGGAACAGACTAAACAATTAAAAAACAACACCAGCCATACTAAGCCACCTCATCTTTGACAGTGGAGCCAAACTTCCTCAATGAAGGAAAGATAGCCTATTTAAAAATGGTGCTGGAAAAACTGGATTTGAACTTGGCAAAGATTAAAGCTAGATCTTTCTCTTTCACTGTGCACCAAACTAAAATCAAAGTGGATGAGAGGCCTAAATATTAAAACGTAAACACTAAACATGCTGGAAAATAGGTTAGGTAGAATTCTTGAAGACATTGGTTTAGAGAAATACTTTATAAACAAAACCTCAGCAGCACAGTTACTAGCAGAAAGAACCAATAATTGGGATTTCATCTCACTAAAAAGCTTTTACACAGAAAGAGAAATCAGCAACAGAGTGAAAAGACAATCTCCAACATGGGAAAGAATTTTCTCAGGCAAAGGACTCAGTTGTTTCTCAGACAAAGGGCTGCTATCTAGAGTATACAAAGAACTTTAAAAAAAACAGCCTCCCTCTAATTTAAACACCCAATTCAGAAATGGACATCTGAAATTATAGACATTTTCAGATGAAGAAATAAAAGCAGCAAAGAAACATGAAGAAATGTTCAACATCACTGGTCATTCAAGAGATGTAAATGAAAACTACCCTGAGATTCCACTTCACTCCAGAAAGAATGGCTATCAAGAAATCAACTAACAACAAATGCTGGTATAGCTTGGGGGAGAAAGAAACTCTTTTCCATTGTTAGTGGGAATGTAGCCTGGTGCAATCACCATGGAGATCAGTGTGGAGATTCCTTGAAAAATTAGCACTTGAGGTCCCATTTGACTCTGCTATTCTCCTGGTCGGTGCATACATGAAAGAGTTAAGAGAATCATATCATAGTGATATATGTACACCCATGTTTGTGTCAGCTCAGTTTGCGATAGCTAAATTTTGAAAAGAGCCCCAACGTCCATCAACAGGGAACTGGATAATGAAGATGTGGTTCTTCTATATAATGGAATATTACTCAGCCATAAATTCAATAACTTTGAGTCATTTATACTCAAGTGGATGTATCTTGAGGACATACTCATAAGTGGAAATAAATAAGACACACATATGTAAGTACCATATCTCTTCTCTAGTATGAAAAACTGTTGGTGTAAATGAATGTCCACATGTATGTTAGGTAAAGTGAAATAGGAAGAAAATATGTAAAAGGAAACAGGAAAAGGTGTGTAGGGGAAAATGAAAACAGAAAATAAAAAACTTGATAGTAAAAAAAAAAAGGAAATAAATCTTATGTATATAGGGGATGGGGTTAGAGCAAGGTCAGGGAAAAGGGAAAAGTGAGAAGCAAGATGTGACCTGTACAGGTACAAGTTCTCAATGTTAAATGTGATCATGTTGTATATATAAAATGTACCAATAAAATCAACTTAAAAACAGCATGAACCAATGAAAATGGACCAAATCACTCTTAAATGACTTAAAGAGATATAATACGAGAGTAACTGAGATTAGAAAAACATCAGAAAACAGCACAAAAGGGATAAAAACACTTTTTACAGAATAGCAGAGAACTTTCTAGAAACAGAGCCAAAAACTAACACTGAGATTAAATAAAGTATACAGAATCCAAAACAACCATGATCAGAAAAAGTACTTCATGTAACATAATAATTTAAAAACAGAAGTAAAATACCAGAGCAGAATCTTAAAGGCTGCTAGAAAAATGCACCAAATCACTGATAAAGGGAAACCCATCAGAATTACTACAGATTTCTCAGCGTGAGCTTTAAAGGCAGAGAGACCATAAAATGAAAGGTTTCAAGCTCTTAAAACAACTTCAAAATCATACTGTTTTATCTTTCAAAATTGATGGATATGTAAGATACTTCTATGACAAAACTTAAAAGCAACAGTCCAAAACTTCTCCAAGATATCCTAGAGACAATGAAGCTAGCAATAGCAGAAGATTCAATAACATGAATACATCAGATGAGTAAGTAGAAAGTAGAGAAAGCAAAATAGCAGCAGAAAGTTAATACAATGGCAAGTATAATCAATACTTATCCAAAGTTACTATCAATGTAAATGGATTTCATTCACCAATTGAAGACAGAGTAGTGCAATGGATCAAGAAAGAAAATGCCAAAGTATTCTGTATACAGTAAACATATTAACAAAATGAAATCCATAGAGTAAAACCTGAAGGAAGGAAGTCAATATTCTATGCAACAGGAAACTGAAAACAAGCAGTAGCAGCTCTACTATTTTCAAACAAAAATAGGTTTCAAGCCCAAGCTGATGAAGAGACAAAGAAGGACTTATACATTGGTTAGCCTATTTAAGAAGAAGAGAAAACAAATACAAACATACCTGTACCAAACCATTGTGCACACAACTTCATAAAACAAACTCTAGTTGGCATAAAAGATCAAACCGACATCAATATAATTATAGTGGGGGATTTCAATACTCCACGACCACAAAAACATCAACTAAGCCAAAAAAAAAAATCAACAAAGAATTATTAGAGTTGAACCATATGTTGTGAACATATGTTAATTGACATATACAATGTTCCGCCCAATGATAGAATACATATTCTTTTTCGTTGCAAATGGAACTTTCTCCAAAACGGATCACAAATTATTAATAAAGTATGCCAAATAAATGTAAAAGAATTGAAATTTTCTCATTCATATTTTCAAATCAGATTGCAATGATACTAGAAATCAATAACAGGAGAAACAATAGAAACAATGCAAATATATGAAATTAAACAACACCCTCTTGAATCATCAATGGATCACAAAGAAATTTAAGGAAGAAACAACACAGTTCTGAGAATTAAATGATAATGCCAGTACAGCATGCCAAAATTTATGAGACACAATGAAAGCAAAGCTCCAAGAGAAGTTTACAGTGGTGAAAGTCCATACCAGAAGAACAGACTAAGCCCAAACAAATAAGCAAATACTGCATCTTAAGATCTTAGAAAAACAAAGATCCAAACCCAGAGCTCGTACAAGGAAAGATATTCATAAAGATCAAAGCAGAAATTAATGAAATAGGAATTAAAAACAAGAAACCAAATGCATTAAACAGCTTGTTCAGAAAGAATGACCAGCATCAAAAACTTAATGATAACTATTACAAGTGAGCACGTAGGAGAACTCTACTGCATAGTCTGTAGGAACTTAAACTAGTACTACCACTGTGGAAATATATATAAAGGTTCTTAAAAAACTAAAACTAGAAATTCCTCCTGACTCAGTTATCCTTCTTCTAGTTATCTTCCCAAAAGAGTTAAAATAATGATATTCCATGGATACATGTACACCTATATTTAATAGCAACACAGTTTATAATAGCTAGATCTTGGAAATAGCACGCATGTCCACCAAGAGATGAATGTGTAAGGAAAATGTGGTGCTTGTGCACAATGGAGAGCTACACCACAACAAAGAAGATAAACCTGAGGCAGTCACAGGGAAATGGAGGCACCTTGAGAACATAACGTTAAGTGGAATAAGACACAAAAGCACAAATATTGCATGGCTTCTGATATTTCAAGACACATGTAAGAATAAAACAGAAGGATGAGGGATTTATCTCAGTGGTTCATTTAAACCCGGTCTGGCCATAGCAACTTCTAAACATCTGAGCAACAAAAGACCATACATGTCCACACAACCACTTAAAATGAGACCAGCCAGAGATCGCCGAGGAATGCGAAGGACAGGGTACTCGTTTCCCTGTGCCAGCAAACCCACTAAAAACAGGCCATGGGGTTCTGTTGGAAATTCTAAACTGCTTATAAATGCAGCCTTTTTTCTATCCCCAAAATTCTTCTTACATTAAAATATACTAGCCTAATTTCTTATTTTTCCTGAATTCAACTCTTAATTTTGATAATAACATATCAGAAAAATAAACACATCAGATTCCAAAGAAAAAGTTAATAAAATTTTAAACACCAAATTCAGGTTAAAATGTACCTCTGTTTAATACAACAAAAAGAATTCTAACTGGGCAAGAAATATGAGTTCTAGCCAGATTTGCCTTGTTTACTTAGTTACCAAAAAAATCATTTTTTTTTCAGTACTGAGGATTAAATGCAGCGCCCCCTCCCTAAGCTATGTCCCCAGAACTATTTTATTTTGAGACAGATTCTTCTTAAGTTGTTAAGAACCTTGCCATCACCCTGCCTCAGCTTCCCAGAGTGCCAGAGCTACTGGTGCCATTATGCCTGGCTCCTAGTTAGAAAGCATAATAAAAATATGAAAAACGTATTAGTACCAGATTCCAAATCAAAAATAAATGCACATACAAAGACAAACTGAGTGAAAGGAAATGGCTCAAGTGGTGGATTTATGCTGACCAAGATCTCATATGCTCATACATAAAATAATGAGTAAACTACTCTGGCACCTCAGCTGTGGTGTTGAAATAGCACTTCTCATTAAAAGGAACCAAGACTTTTTGCAAAAATAGCAAAGTGTAGATCTGGATACATGAGACATGAAAGAAATTTTATTGCTCTACAAACAAGAAAACTTTCCAAAGCTACTAGGATCAGATCAAACTGAACCTACAGCCAATTTGAAGAGGCTCCATTGACCAAAGATAAAACTTGATTGCTTGAAAAATAATTGCAATAGACTGAAATTTAATAATGTATTAAACCTATGATTTCATAGTGATACATTTTATTAATGATGGATGATCTTTGGCAGTTGTTGGGTCACAAATATAGAGAATGAGGCATTTATCCTACTTTCTTACATGGATATTTTAAAGTTACAATACTGTGAGACAATGGTTAATAAATGCCAAGAGAATCAATGAAACAAAAAGTAGAACTGATCAATCTGCTGCTGAAATCTGAAGAGAATGCAAGAAAAAGAAGAAAAATACAAACCAGCGGTGGCAAACCTATGACACATATGTTATTTGTTTTTCTTTTAAGACTAAAGATGTTAATGTATGAGTTTTTTTTTAACTAAAACCTCAGTACCCAGGTTTAAGTACGGTGCTGACACTTTATGATAAATTAGTAGGTTTTTAGTTGTACTTTGGGTACTATTCTCTAAGAGGTTTGCCATCACAAATATAGACAAGTATTTCTGATGAACATAACATTTTGTTATTCCATAAAAATACTTCTAAGTTGAATACACATCACATTAAAATTATCATACATCATAATCAAGCTGGTTTCAATCTAAGATTATAAGGATAGTTCTACAAATACAAATCAGTCGATAATATGGAATATAATACAATCAAGGGTAAATATCACATGACCATCTGAATAGGGGCAGAAAAAACATTTGATGAAATTTAACATAGCTTGATGATAAACTCCTTTAAAAATTAGATATGGAAGCATATCTAAACATAATGAATGTTATATACAACAAGCCCATTGCCAATAGCATATTGAGTGAGGAAAAATTAAAAGCATTTCCCCCAAGATCATAAATAAGAAAAGAGTATATGCTCTCATCACTCTTACTTAATATAGTGCTAGAAATTTTAGCTATAACAGCTAGACAAGAAAAAATGGGTTTGTGATTTAGCTCAGTGGTCCAGTGCCTGTATTGTGGGCACAAGGGCCTAGGTTTGATCCATGCTTGCCACATACAACAATGCCACCGTGGTGCCTCACACTCACTGTAATCAGTACCACATACCACAATGCTGGGCATGGTGGCACTCCAGAGGGAAAGACAGGAGGCCTGCTGTGAGTTTGAAACTAGATTCAGGGCCAGCCTGAACTACAAAGCAAAACCTTGTTGAAGAAGAAGGAGGAGGAGGAGGAGGAGGAAGAGGAAGAAAAACACACACACAAGAAAGAAAGAAATGAGATTATCAATCATTGCAGAATATGTGACCCCATATGTAATATGGTGGCACACAGCTTGATTCCAGCACTTTAGGAGGACGAGAGAAGCAGCTCAGTCTGTGGAATCTGGTGAGATCTTTCCTCAAAATAAAAGAAAGGAAAAGGGAAGGGAAGGAAAAAGAAAGGAAAGATACGGGCTTAAATACTCCACCAAAAGACTTCAGAACCAATAAATTCACTAAAGTAGTAGAATACATGAATCAGCAGCTTTTCTAGATACTAATAATGAATGTATTGAGAATGAAATCAGGAAAAGTATCCCATTTACAATACCTTTAAAAAGTAAAATATCTAAGACTAAATTTAAGGATATAAAAGAAATCTAAAATGAATTTTAATGAAGAAATAAATTAAGATACTAAAAGGCCTCCTCCCCCTCCTCCTCCTCCTTCTTCTTCTTCTCCAACAAGGTCTTGCTTTGTAGTTCAGGCTGGCCCTGAATTTAGTCGCACATTCACAGATTGGGAGAATTGTATTGTGAAAGGGGGCATGCCACCCAAAACGATTACAGATTTAAGGAAATCCCCATTAAATACCAATGACACTCTTCACAGCTGTAGAAATGGCAACCCTCAAATTCATATGGAAACACGAAAGATGTCGAATAGTCAAAGCCACCCTGAACACAAAGAGCAGTGCTGGAGAAGTCATCCCTGATTTCACAACACGCTGCTCCTGAGTCACAGTAACAAGAACAGTCGGGACAGACAGATATCGAGACAAATGGGACAAAGGCACAGGAACTAGATCTACTCGTACTCATCCAACTTAATTAGCGCCAAAACTACCAAAAATATATTTTTAAGAAAAGAGAGCTCTCACAACAAATGCTGCTGGGAAAACTGAGTTTCCAACAGCTAAATATTGACTCTGGGTGCCAGTATCTCATCATGTACAAAAACTTAATCCAGAATTACCAAAGACCTTGAAGATCTGAAACTAGTTGAGAAAAACAAAATGAACATTGTAAATCATGGTTCAGGCAACAATTTCTTGGGCAGGATGCAAAAGCACAGGAAACAAAAACGCAAATAAAAAAGCTTTTGTGCAGTAAGCAAAACCACCAAAAGAAAGGCAGCCCAAAGAATTGGGGAATGTGTTGCCAGATGACAGGGCATTAATATTGGTAACATACAAGTATAAAGAGCTCAGAAACTTAACAAAAAACAAGTCACTCAGTCACAAAGGGTAAATAATCTCAACAGATACTTTTCAGAAGAAAATTTCCAATATTCCAATAAATATGGAAGTGCTCAATATTCTCAGACATGGGGCAATACAAATCAAAACTACCATGAGCTATATCTCCTCCCAGTTAGAAATAGCTATTCTCTTGCATTCTTTTTTGTTTGTTTGGTTTTTTTTGAGACAGGTTCTCGCTTTGTAGTTCAGGCTGGCCCTGAGCTCACCCTCAAACTCACATCACAGCAATCCTCCTGCCTCTGCCTCCCAAGTGCTGGGATTACAGGCATGAGCCACCACGCCCGGCACTGTGGTGTGTGGTACTGGTTGCTGCTGGGGTGAGTCTCCACGCCCAGTATTATTATGTGGTTACTGCAAGACTGAATCCAGGTCCTTCTGTTTGCAAGACAGGCGCCGAAACCACTGAGCTAACTCCCCGGCCCAGAAATAGCTATTATCAAAAATCAAAAAACATTGCAGCTGAGATATAGAGAAAAAGAAATCTTCATGTACTACTGGTGGGAATATAAATGAGTAAACTGACAAGGAAAATAATATGAAGGTTCCTCAAAATTCGAAAAACAGAACTGTGATAATTATGTTTCAACTTGTATAAGAAACACCCAGCAGACTGGCTCAGTTCTGGATGAGCCCGGGCGACAGACTGACTGACCACGGATACCTGCCCTGGGTGTGGGCAGTTCCAACCAGCACACTTGTAGCCCGGATGCAATAAAAAGAGGAAGAAGGGGGACTCTCCCTTCTGCACCTTCCGAGCAGAGCCCTCTGTGCCGCTGCCGTGGGAGCCACCTGAGGCTTCCCCTGCAGCGGCTCCAGGCCTCAGCCCTCTGGCTTCCCGGCAGGCAGCCCTTATGCATTCTTCCACTACTGACTCTTCAGGAGGTCGGTGGAAGCCTCCCCTGGACATCCTCTCATTCCTCTACAGACTTTGGTACCAGGACCGGCCCTAGACCAACAGGGCAAACTTCCTTCATGCTTTTAATATTCCTTGGAGTTGTCACCCTGATTTGCTGAGGCCTGAAGCTGTTATGGCCTCTTCTTACAGTGTGTGGAGTGCTGATAGTCTGTGGTGTGAACTGTTTAAAGTAACATATACCATACAGCCATTTGATGAACCTAATTCACCACTTGTGAGATGCATGAAATTTAACGACTTTATACATCAGATTTTTGAATAATTTGGCAGAGTGGGAAATAGGACACTGGCTGGTTACTCTCAGCAACTCTGAACCACCAGTAAATGAACATATTTTATTGCCAAAAAAAGTGGGCTCGTGCCCATGAAATTCACCAGATTTGCCATGTTTTCACCATCAAGAAGCAATTGGAATGATAGAAAAGTGGAATGGCCCCTTAAAAATGCAGTCACAATACCAGCCACGTGGCACTACCTCGCAGCACAGGGCCAAGGCCTTCAGATTGTTACACACTGAATCGGCATCCACTGTACAGTAACCTGCGTCGCGTGGCCAGCATTTACGGGTCTAGGAACCAAAGTGTGGGAGGGGGATGGTACCACTCACCATTACCTCTGCTGATGTACTAGCAAAACTCTGCTTTCTATTCCTGTAATCATCTCTGCTGGTCTAGAAATCATAGTTCCATACTGAGAGAGGACTGAATCAGGAAATACAGCCATGACTGCTCTGAACTGGTGAGCAAGACTTCCCTGGTCATCCTGGCCCCTCGTGCTGCTGAGTGAACTAGTTAAGAAGGGAGTTGCAGTGTTAGCAGGGGTGACTGACCCAGACTATCCAGGGGATACTGGACTATTCAACCACAGTGCAGGAAAGGAAGAATATTCTTGGAATGCAAGAGAAACTTTAGGTGCATCCTGGCATTACCATGCCATGTTATTAAGGTCAACAAGGAGATATAACCCAATCTAAACAAGATGCAAATAGCCCAGGACCCTTAGGAACAAAGGTGGGCCAGCTCCGCAGGAGAGGAAGAAAGCCCTGCTGAGAAGCTTGCTAAAGGTCGGTGAGATGCAGAGCGGGCAGCTGAAGAGGGCAGTTGTAAAGCCCCCCAAGACTGCCTCACAGAAATGAGGGTGATTGTAACTGCTGGTTCCTATACGGTTAATATGCTTATGGCATGTATATGCAAACATTAAAAAGATATCTTTATTTTATTCTTATACCATAAGGCTGATATTGGCTCTTAACTATTGTTAAAGATGTGATAATGTTTAAGTTATGAAATATTAGGGGTAACCATCATAAAACAAAAACTCTACCCTCTATTTGGGGAAGGAGCAGGTGTGTTTTCATGTGTATGTAGAATAATTGCATTGTGTTAGGTGTAATTATGAAGTTGCTGCAGATTAAAAATAGTTCAAAGGAAATGTGTCTGCTTGCTCAGTGAACTGTGATAGTTATGGTGTCAACCTGAATAAGACACAGCCGCAAGACTGGCTGGCACAGTTTTGGATGTGTCTGGGGAGCTGACCTACTGAGGGCAGAAGACATACCCTGGGTGCAAGTCACACCAACCCCTGCAATAAGAAGGAATGAAGGAAGAAGTCTCATCTCCACCTCTGACGAGGAGCTCGAGACACTGCCCTCCGGACACCTCTCCAGACACTCTCACCACCTCTGGACACCATCTCCAGACACCATCACCACCTCCAGGCTTCTGGTGCGGACTCCCCAGCCTCAGCTTCCTGACACAGGCTGGCAGGAAGATCTAGGGTCTGCCGCAAGGTCCAGGCCTTCGGCTTTGTCTGGGTCCTCTGGCTCTCCAGAATGTAGCTCTTTTGCTTTGTCCCACTCAACTTGTCAGGCAGCCCCTTATAAACCTACCTTGCAACCCGTTATATGTCATACATGTAAAACTCTGCTCCTCTAGTGAACCCTACTGATACGTGAACTATCATGCGATCCAGCTATGTCACTCAGGTCTACAAAAGAAGTGCCTTTCTGTTCCTCTTTATGATGGCTCTATTTGCAATGGCTAAGACACAGAATTAGACTAGCTGCCAGTCAAGAAATGAATGAACAAAGAAATTATGGCACATGGACACAGTGCAGTATTGGTCAGCTATGAAGAGGAATAGAATCCCATGGTTTGCAGGGAAATAGATGGAAGTGAAGGACACTGTGTTAACAGGAAGAAGCCAGACACAGAAAGACAAGTGTCACATGCTTCCTCGCACTTCAGGCAGGAGGACCACAGGTGGGAAGCCAAGTTCAATTCAGTGAGATTATCACAAAATAAAAACATTAAAAGAGTGGCTGATACAGCTCGGCAGAAACACCCCCAAGCTCAATCTCCAGAGCTGAATTAAAAACCTGAAAGTGCAGGAATATTAAGGACCTGGGAGGAAGAAAAAGGGAGGAGAGTAAGTGAGGAGACGCACGTGACCAGTGCACACCACGCACACGTACACGTACATGCACACGTACGTGACACATCCCAGAGAGACTTCTTATTCTGTACAATCAATACCTGTTAATAATGACAAGCATAAACGAAATGAATGCTGGAATAATCCAATTAGAAAATCATATTTTTGGGCTGAGGATTTAGCTCAGGGCTGTTGCCGTCTGCCTTGCATGAGCAAAGTTATGAGTTCCCTCCGGTACTGCAAAAAAAAAAAAGAAAATCATATTTTGTAACCCTATTGAAATAATGGAGACAGCCAAGGATTATCAGTGGCTTCTAATATTAGAAGGGTTATAGGAAAATTACAGCACATGGACTGCTCTGGTCTGAACCTAATCCACTCTGATATTCTAACGTTCAAGTAGAATCTGACATACATTCTATCTACGTGATCACAAGAGAAGCACATCACTATTTGAATTATTTTTCTCAGTCAAAAGTAAGACCTGAACCTACTCAAGTACCTATAACTACAAATTTATAAGAAATCAGGGAACATGTTAAATGACACTGAAAAGATGAAATTGGAAAAATCTAGAAAGTAAGAATTATAACATTTCAGGAGATGAGTTATATTAAATAAAGATTGAGGACTTAATCAACTAAGAGGCAAATAACTGCATTCAACTGAGGACTTTTTAGAATCTTGATTCAAATCACCAACTATATAGAAATTTGAATCAATCAGAAAAAAAAATAAACTGAATACTGGGTAAAATTCGCCATTTTTTTTAAATTTCTGTGTGATAGTAGAATGATGATTGTATTTACTTTAGATTCTTACATAATCAAAGGAAAATAGATTATAAAAGTAAAAGATGACACAGTGGGAGAAGATGTAGGTAAACTACCATAGCCTAGGATTTTGTATCCATAATACAAACATTCATAGTTTTTTCTAGGATGAATAGTAAAACCATTTTTACTATGTCTTTGTGTTTTGTACGTCAATTTTATACCAATGACTTGCTATATAACCTAGTTTGTATTTTTTAAATTTAATCATTTTTATTAGTTGAAATTACTAAAATGTATTACAAATAAAATACTTAGGTGCAGCTAAGGGCAGCCATATTTTTGCAAACCATTCGTGGTAATGGTGTAAATACCACAATGGCAGGGAAAAAAGAGAGGGTCAGAATATCCGATATATTTTAAATTACTGTTTAAATATAATATATATTTAAATTACTGCTCGCATTTTTTTTTTTTTTTTTTTGAGACACGGTCTCACTTTGCAGTCCAGGCTGGCCCTGAGCTCACTTGGTAGCCCAGGCGAGCCTTGCACTCAAGGCACTCCTCCTGCCTCTGTCTCTTGGGTGCTGGAATCACAGGCGTGAGTCACCACACCCGGCACTGTGATGTGTGGTTACCGAGGGTTGAACGCGGTAGCCCATTTCCTGTATAACATTTAACATGTCATTTAACATGTTCCCTGATTTCTTATAAATTTGTAGTTATAGGTACTTGAATAGGTTCAGGTCTTACTTTTGACTGAGAAAAATTATTCAAATAGTGATGTGCTTCTCTTGTGATCACGTAGATAGAATGTATGTCAGGTTCGACTTGAACGTTAGAATATCAGAGTGGATTAGGTTCAGGCCAGAGCAGCCCATATCCTGTGCTTGCTAGGCAGCCGCCGGAACCCCTGAGCTAAATCTTGAGCCCTGCAATCATTTTTTGAAACAAATGCTATTTCACTGAGTTGTTTTCAAACTCGAATGACATTTTTTATTATATTGCCTCTTCTCCCGGTCTCTACTTCCTAGCTGAACTCACTTGGCACTGCCTAACTAGTAAAATGCTTTAATCAAAATCCAATGAATATATATTCATATACCGGCAACTCTAAGTCTGAAGTTTATGTGAGCTTCTATTTTGTGATTTTTCTAAGTTTGATGAACTTCAAAGATTGTGAAATTGTCAAGGGGGCACTAGAGAAAAAGATGGTGTGAACCCAAATTTCCTAGAAAGTTTGAAACCTAGCTTAACCTGAAATGTTCACTCCTCAATCATTCTTAATTCTAAGAGAGCAAGTTAAATTAGTTCTACTTCACTAATATTTTTATACTCAGACTTATTATGATGCACCAGAGGTTTTTCTGGCAATGTTTTTATGGCTCTTTGGAGTTCCATGTAATCGAATTCACTATGTCCTCGTATTCATTTAAGAGATCTGCATCATTCTCTGTTTTAAACCATCATGTCTCTCTGGTTGCTGTTGTGAGATGATTCTGCACATTACTTACTGGTCAGGAACAGAACCTCCCAGAGTAATAATATTCCTATTCTAATTACAGACCACTTAGTATATGTCTTATACCACAGTTTGGCTGCAAGCACAGTACATCTTTCTACCCTGAGAGATTATAAGTTTTAAGAGAAATTCTAGTGTTATGGTAATGACATATTGATAAAGATTTAGCACTTCAGTAGAATGAGAATTATAATTTTTCTGAGTTTAAAACTCTTCCTCTTCAAAGAAATCAATTAATCTCCAAAAATAAAATGGAGAACATTTATGTGGAAACCAAGAGAAAACCTGAAAAATTCTAAACTTTGGAGGCAGTGATGAAGAAACAAGGTAGCAACAAGTGAGAGGCCCCGAGAAACAACGACTGGCTAGATGTGGAGCCTCACCTTCACCCAGGGTAAGAACAGCTCATCTGAAGTGCTAGGTGATGCCTAACAACACTGTATACAAGGAATGGTTTCCAGAGTAAGATTTTTCTGTTAATAGTCTGTTGGATAATGAGAAAATTAATATTATACACTTAAAATTATAATTAGTCATCAATATCTTCTACAAATCAAGAGGTAAAGGCATTCTGTGGCTTACAGAATATTAGACTGAAAGTTGGGAGAAGGGGTTAGCCCAGTTCTGCCATCATTCAACTTTAGGCAAGAGGGAAAGTTCTCCTGAGACCCTTAAACTTGATTTTCTCTTCTATTATAAGTGAAATTGTAACCAGTCTAATATTCTGAGTCCACAATGAACTGTAAAATATATTTGTGTTCATTTTGTTATATTGAAATAGAGGTTTATTTGATGCTATTTATGACCTCCTTTTCTCAAAATCAACAACAAATGATAGAAATTTAATAAACAAGTCTAGGAGCCAAAATAATTACCCCAGTGGGTTAATACAATATATGGCACTGATTCAACATATAGTTTAGAGTCTTTCTTGTAGTAATACTCTCATTTACCTTATCCATGATTTTTTCATCCAAATAACCTCTCCTTGTATGAATTCCTCACAGCAATAGCATCTAAAAGTTTGCGGACAGCTCTAAGGGCAGAGACCTGTCTCTCCACTAGAACATGTGCTCGCCTGTGCACTGGCAAGAGGGACTCAATCCTGCCTCACCCGTCACCCTCATAGTCCACTCGCCTCACCTTGCTTAGCTGCAGTTTCTTCATCAGAAGAATCAGTAAGACACAACAGCATTGCCTGAACTATTCTACAGGTTAATAAGAATAATAATGAGGGCCAGGGACTTAGCTCAGTGGTTCTAGCACCTGCCTTGCAAGTGCAAGGTTCTGGGTTCGATCTCCAGTACCCACATACAACATCGCCGGGTGTGGAGACCCACACCCACCAGCAATCAGTACCACATACCACAGTGCCAGGCGTGGTGGCTCACGCCTGTAATCCCAGCACTCGGGAGGCAGAGCAGGAAGATTACTGAATTCAGGGTCAGCCTGAACTACAAAGCAAGACCCCAACTCAAAAAAAAAAAAAATAGAATAACAATGTTCAGGTTATTGTAAGGTTAAATAATGAGTAGTAATCAATTACACTCCATTTTCTTGCCATCCTTACATCCTTACTTTCCAGACAGGGAAGTATCTTATGTAAATTTTAGTGCCTGTATTGGAAAGATTTTAAACTATGTTCATCATTTACCTCCTTAATGAAAATGTCCACTGGAGTTAAATTTCAACTGAGCTAAATGTGAATATTTGTCTAACTGAATTTTTTTTTCTTGTACCAGAAATCAGAGGAAAACATTACATAGTTTCAAATTCCGTGATAAAGAAGAAAAAATGTCTTTCCGTAGATGGGATGAAATCATGTTTCCATGGGAACCCTGAGCTGGTTTGGAGCTGAAGTTGACAATTTGGGTTATTTCAGCAATAAAAATTAATTTAGTGATTTTTTTTTTAAATGAACCTTTGTTATCATGAAGGTAACTTTCAAATGTGAGCTAAATATTTGTATGGAAAACATCTCACTGGATTATATCTTATCATTTGTTTAATCAGTACCAACTTTGCTGGGTAAAAATATCATTTAAATTGGAAACAATCCAATAGGCTAATCTGTGCCAGAATAAACAGAACCCAGGAGACGGCTGGCCTCTGACTCCACCGCTGGAGCAAGAGTGGGCCAGGGACTTCCTCGTTACAGACCCGAGAAGTCTGGGGGTTTAAGAGTTTTGACTGAGTCATGACAATTAAAATAGACTTAACATCCTACTCCAAAGTCAAGGTTACTTTGTTTCTTCAATTTAGAGTTTTTCCTCCACAGCCATACCGCCCTGATTTCATCTCATCTGGAGTTTTTCCCTCGAATTAAAGAACTAAATTAAATAATTAAAATGCTGATTTATTCTGATGATTTTTAAATGCTCTAGTCTTATATATTTACATTTATTAAAATTTTTTGGGCTCATTTAAGGTGACAGGGGAACGGGTCCAGCCTTGTGTCTGACCCGCCAAGTGGCACCGAAGGGCAGCAGGATCCATCTGAACATCACGAGAAGACACGCTGCTCAGTGCTGGCCCGGGCCTCCCTGCTGGGGCTAGGGCGGCTCCTCCACCGAGATGTGTGCCTCGGGGACGGACACGGCCTCGACGACGAAATTCACTGCCCTTCTTCCCCTGACCCAGGCTGTTGTGTTTTTTTAAATTCAAATCTTTATTATTAAATTATGAATACACATCATCATCATCACATTCAACATTGAGAGTTTGTACCAGACTATGACGCGACTTGATTCTCATTTTCCCCTCCCCCACCCACTCTGCAACCTCCCACCCCCTTATATCCATAAGCTTTGTTTCGTTTTTTATTATTACTACCATCACATTACTCATGCTTTTATGGTCCTTTCTTGCTCTCCCCTCACAGCCGGGCTCTACGACTTAAGTCTTCATTTGATCCCTCCATTTACTCCCCAGTGCTCAATCTCCACTGCATCGCAAACAGCCGCTCTGCAGCCAGGACTGATCTGCGGAGACCTCCGATTTCCAAAGACCCTGTTATCTCCTGCTCCTGTCATTCTGGGGCCCTACATGTTCCACCTGAAGAAGGGTCTGCCTTCCTCAGCTGTAGCACAAATTGTACATTCCCATCAGGATATTTCCCCAAATCTAAGTTCTTCTGTACTTTTTTTTTTTTTTTTGGCGGTACCAGGGATTGAACACAGGCTCTTGTGCTTCCACGGTTGGCACTAAATCCCTGGTCCTCTTTTGTATTTTCTTGTACACTCTGCTAGAAACTTCAGTTAACAAAGAAAAGAGCTGAAATTCTTAATCTACCACTCACAGTATGACTTAAAACAAATTTCTCAATTCTCTTTGAACCTTACTGCCTTATCTCTCAATAATTCTCTATAGGCAATCAGTTAAATTTTTCTTTGCAGTATGAAGACTAAACCCACAGCCTTCACATAGAGCTACATCTTGAGATTATTTTTAAATTTACTTTCTCAGATATGCTAAGTTGGTCACTGAGATTAAGATTGAGATAGTCCTGCCTCAGCCTCCCAGAGTACTAGGATTACAAGTATAAGCTGTCATTCCTAGCTGGTTAAATATTTTGATAGCTCACAAACCATTGGAAGATGGTTTCTTGTTGTCATAGTGGTGACAGATTTCTACTAACTTATCTGTACCTTCTGAGATGACTTTTCGTGAGGCCACATATCCATGGAATGACTGGCTAGGACAAACTGTACAGAACGCAGTTGTGGAATGCTATACCCTCCGCTGGGACTTGGCTTTGTTGCTGTATTAGTGGCTGCATTCCAACCAAACAACCAAACAAGCCGACCCAGATACCACCAAACCCCACAGAGAAAACCAATGTTATTATTTTTGGAGTTTCCTTTGGGAAATTCATACGCTAGCTTTGAAAATGCAAACTAAGAGCCAGAAGGTGATACAATCAATATATAAACAGCAGAGACCCCTCCTTCTGCTCACACATGTGTCATTCCCTTTTGGCAAAGGAAAAATTTTCAAATCCAACTCATACTAGGATAGCTGAAAGAGGGGCTGAGGATCCTGTTTCTTCTCCTTTTATTCTTTTCTCTGTTAGCCAAATAGCTCCCACTGGAGCCATGAGCAGAGATTCTCCATGAAGGTCAACGCCATGCAGATGTGAGATTCCCTCGCTCTACACGGCTAACACTGCGCCAGCGCTATCTACAGCTTCAGACTAAAAGAAGACTCTGGTTCAGGCCCTGCCTCTCACCACCTGTACAATCTTGAGCTTATTTTCTTAACTCTTCTCAGGCTCAGGCCAAGACGTCCTAAGAGAGCTCGGCTGGATTTTTCCACATATGCCAGCACTTTTAAACAAAGAAAACTTTTATGAGATTTCCTGCTTCAGTGTCTTTTTTTAATTTCACAAATAAGACTATTACACAATCATTTCTTTCTGCAATTGCATGCAGAAGAATAAACTTAAACCAATATAAATTCATAGATTTAGGTGAGTCTTGATGAAGTACTCCAAGCAACTTACAAGTGCTTCCTGTTCAAGTGAACATCACATTCAGTAATATAAATATTGTTCACATAGGTGAGTCCTCATAAAACTATGGCAAATCCACCTTTTAAGTAACATTTAAAGTTGTGGAGTTTGCTCTAATTATAAGAATCTAAGTTTCAAAAGAAATAGTGCTGCAAAATAATACTCTCAAACATAATGAAATATGCATCAATCAAAGTGAGATTATGGACACGGTGTGAGCTCCTCAGAGTGGTTTCCTCTGTCCGGACAGCTGGGCCACCGAGGGACAAGGACTCCACTTGGTGGCGATTTGAGCCAAAAGACCAGCGAAGTCCAGGCTTTATCTTGGACAACTCAGCCACATGCTGGGACAGGAATCCTCCTACCCTTTAACTCTCTTGCTCCCATTCCAGTGACCACCAAGAAATGTTGGTGACTGAGAACAATATGCATTAAGTTCACTTAATGAGTAAGCAACTTCCCTGAGGAGAAAAAACAAAGAGAAAAGCCCCATGGGACACTGAACTAGACGATGGAGAAGTGCCAGAAAATCCTCCACCACGTCATTGTTTAACCCCAAGAAACTGATGCTCAGTGAAGTGAACTACTCTAACCAATGATAAATACACTGTAATTACAAGTCAAAATGAAAGCCAGTCTGTCTTCTCTGATGTGCCACACTGCCTGCCTTAGCACAGGACAAGACTTCCTGTTATTGCCTGGAATTAGTGCATGACTTAGCCATCTGCATGCAGGACCCCAGAAAGTCCAGGCAAATCCTACCCATGCAGCCCAGAGCATAAACCTTCCAGCGCCAGGTGCAGGGATCCAGCGGTCACAAAGCTGCTGCATTTATAGAAGGAGACGGGCGGCCAATTCCAAGCCATCTTGCTGGAATAAGGACTACAAGTATTAAGGAACTCTCAAGTTTCTCTTCCTGCGATGTTGACATGCTATACAAACTACTAAAAATTCTGTGACCCCAAATGAGAAAACACTCGTGTCTTGATCTACACTACAAAATATCTGACAAAATGTAGTATTTTTGAAAGACATGCATTTGAAATGAATATGAAATAACAGCTGAGTGCAAAATAGTGTGAGGTACCTCATTTTCACATGGAGAAAAAATATTAAAATTCAATACCCTTGTACTCATAATAGTTCTCTAACAATATGTCCAGGCATAAAAACAACTGACTTTTTTCAAACATAAGAAAAAATTAGTCAGCCCGTGGAAACTGTCATGTATGCCACCATTTTTCTCTTACTGTTTCCTAACACTGCTTAAAATAAAAAAACTTTTCTTTAGCAGTGTAGTAAAATCACTGCATGGGTTGCTATGGCTACAAGATCTACAGAACATCTTCCTTTTAGAAATAAAACAAGTCCCTCATTTATTCCAACCACAGGGAGGGGGACACCCACAGATATGCTCTCTAGTTTCTATCCCACACAGGGCTGGGCCCAGAGTTCTCGCAGGGCCGTCACGTACGGAAGAGGCCCAGCAACTCCACTCCATTTGTAGCACAGTGAGTAGGACTGGCAACATCCAAAGAAAACGAAATACCTACGCATCAGCTTAGCAAAGGAGGTAAAAGGCTTTTACTCAGAGACCACAACACTCTGAAAGGGAGACCCAAAACGGAAAGACACCCTTTGTTCCTAAGTAGAAAAGCCAGTGTTGTTAAGACGACCATACGACCCAAACTGCTTCACAGAGTTAAAGCAATCCTGATAGGACTCTCAGCAGTACATCTGACACAGCTAGAGAGAACAAAGATTCATTTGGAACTAGAAGAGATCTAGAATAGCCAGAGCAATTCTAGACAATAAAGACATGGCAGGGGGCAACACAATTCCCAACTTGAAACTGTCCTACAAAGCCACTGTGATTAAAAAAAAAAAAAAAAAACAGCATGGTACTGCTAAAGAAATGGACCCATGGATCAATGGGACAGATGATAAGACACAGAGACAACTCCAGACATACTAAGCCATCTCATCTTTGACAAAGAAATCAATCCTCTTCAATGGAAGAAAGATATCCTCTTTAATAAATGGTACTGGAAAAACTGGGCTTCAATCTGCCAAAGATTAAAACTAGACCTATATCTTTCACCATGAACTAAATTTAAATCAAAGTGGATTAAAGATCTAAATATTAAAGCACTAACACTAGACCTACTGCACAATAGGTTAGATAGAATTCTTGGAGACATTGGCATAGGGAAAGACTTTATGAACAAAACCTCAGAAGCATAGCAACTAGCAGAAAGAATCAAGAAGTAGGATCTCATTAAAAAGCTTCTGCAGAGCAAGAGAGACCATCCACAGAGCAAAAAGACAACCAACATTATGGGCGAAAAACTTATCAGCTGTTCTTCAGACAGAGGGCTATGATCTAAAATACATGAAGAACTTTAAAAAATCAGACCCAAATTAAAGACCAAATTTAAAGACCCAATTTAAAAGTGGGCATCTGCAATGAACAGATATTTTTCAGATGAACAAGTAAAGGCAGCACATAAACAAATGAAGAAATGCTCAGCGTCACTGGCCATTGGAGAGATGCAGATGAAAACAAGTGAGATTTTATCTCACTCCACAAAGAATGGCTGCTATCAGGAAGCAAACAACAAACGCTGGCAGGGCTGTGGAGAGAAAGGAACTCTTCTCCACTGTTGGTGGAAGTGTAGACCGGTGCAACTACTGTGGAAATTCCTCAAAAAGCTAGGATTAGAGGTCCCATCTAACCCTACTAGTCCTCTGTGGGGTATATTTGTGAAAGAATTAAAAGCATCAAACTACAGTGACATATGCGCACTTGTCCTTACAGCCGCATAGTCTATGATAACTAAATGTTGGAAAAGCCCAAATGCCCATCAACTAGAGATTAGATAAAGAAGATATAGCTTTTTCTTATATAAGACAGAATATTATTCAGCCATAAAGAATGAGACATGTATAGCTAAATGGATACACATTGAGGCCATAGTCCTAAGTGAAATATGTAGGACACAGATGTGTAAAATCCATATCATTTCTCTAGGGTGAGCAAGTGAAGGTGTAAATGAGGTCCAGAATCCATTGAGTATTGTGAAACAGGAAGAAAATATTCACAGGGAAAGGGAAAGTGGGTGGGGCCAGGAGAAAGCAAAGAAGGGAAAGAAAAAAATCGATGGTAAAAAGGAAAAAATGGCAACAAACTTATGTGTACAGGGGCTGGGGGCTGAAGAGAGGTCAGGGTTATAGGAAAAAATGAGAATTAAGACACATCATGTACAGGTAAAACTTCTCAATGAGGAATGTTGTCATAATGTAATCCTAAAATGTACCCATAAACTCAATTTATTTAAAAAAAATAAAATGTGAGCTAATTTGTTGGTTAGTTTTCTCCATTTCAGGCCTAGTTCAAGCTTTAGTCTTTTGCTGCCAGTATTTCAGGAGTATTGCTTTTATTTTAGGATGAAAATGTTTTTGAAATAGTAGGTCAAGTATTCTCCAAAACTGATTTAAAAACAAAGTGAAAAATTTGCTACAAGCACAATTTCACGGCTTAATTTGATTTTTATCTTTGGCTATGAATAGCAGAGCTCTTCTAGAATGCAGCGTTTTTCTCCTATTGTACTTTTTTTTGGCAGTACTGGGGATCAAACTCACAACCTTGCACTTGCAAGACAGGGAGAGGTGCCACTGAGCTACATCTCCAGCTATTGTGCTTTACTTTAACAGATAACTAATTGAAAGACAGATTAATAACGTTCTCTTTGAAGACTGTTATTACTTCACTAATTCATATTATAATAGTGGTTATACTTTCCATGATTTTCAACCGATACATCGGCAAAGTTCCAAGATTTCATGCCTATAATAAATTTATTATATAATCTTTGTCTTAAATACTTTCCAATGTAATACAAAAAAAGATACTGCTTCTCTGGGGAGTAATTTAAGACATATCATCCATCTCTTTGATGAATTGCAGATTCCCTAGAAGAAGACAAATCATTCTTTTAAATCAGTTGGGTAGGATAGTACTAAAAGAAAATCCATCTGGTTACATTTAGATTCAGAAAAAAAATCATGTACAAAAATGATTCTTTGGCTCTTAGCCTAGCTTTTCATGTGACTGTCAATTGGATATATTTTAATTCAGTTTTGACTCCTATATTTCAAAAACAGACTCTCACAGTGGAGGTTGGATAACTCCCGCGGGAATTACACGGATCCGGACGCCCGGTTCACGTGGAGTACCCACCGGAGCACTGTGCGGTGAGTGAACTAACTGTGTCTGTGATTTTTAGCATCCTTTACGTTGTGGTTTTCTTGCCACTTAGATATCATTCGAGTCACTCATGTAGTTTTGATTAAATGCTGACAAGGTACATATTGAGGGAAGAGAAACTCTTGGTTTATTCAGAATAAACCCCTTTGGGAATACTGTTTGCGTGGTTCTGGGTCCATTCCCTTCTGGGATAAACAGTAGTCCTGACAATATTTGTTTCTATAGTAATCAGTTCATGAATTAGCTGTGTTCTACTTGAGGCTCAGAGTGATTGACCAAAACATCAGGAAATGGGAAGGTGGTGACCATGATGTTTTTTCCATATTCTTTGCTTCTTTACTGTCTTCATTTATCTTTCCCTTTCTATTGAAGAGGAGAAGTGTTTCACCAAAATGAAAAGAAAGCTCTATTCTTTCTTATTTCATATTTTACGTCATAAACAGCATTCTTCATTGGGTAATATAGTTCACTGAAATGTCTCTTTGCGTTTCTAAATAACTGGATCATTAATTTGTAAAGAGTAAAAAAAAAAAATAAGCATTAAGCCCTACACATTTAGGTACATGGCTGGTGAAATTTTCTCCATATATTGGCAAAAATCAGAGTTTCTAATGATAAGTACAGCTATTACATTGGTTTTTCACCATAAATAAAAAGTAACTTCAAACACCATTAAAAAAAAGCTTTAATGTAAAACTGTATTTGCCAACACATCCATGTCAACTACCTCACTTCAAAGATGCCTCGCAAGGCAATGTCTCCAGCAGAGTAACTGAACGTACTCGCCCCATCCTGGAAAGCATCACGGAGGAAGCTGCCTGCCGAGGACTAAGCTGACAGAACATATTAATCAGACCTTCACATTTTAGACGACGTTTCCACAGGAAAGTGTTAGGGGTTAGCTCTGCAAGGCGCTCACGTACATCGCGCGAGGCTCCTGCGGCAGACTCTCCCCAGAGGCCGAAAGTCGCCCCGAAGGTCTCAGCCCCGTGTCCTGACCGGTGCAATTAAAATTACTTCTGCCTCCAGCTCCAACTCTGGACAGCTATGTTGCGGCCCTTGTGTAAGATCACGGATTTTGTGAGCTCAGAGTGGCTCTGTTGTGACGCAAACCCACCGGCATGCAGCGCCCACCTGGTCCCTCCGTGTCAAGGCCGAGGACGCGCCGGAACCGCCAACACAAACGCCGCAGGTGTCCGCTGACTGTGAGTGACAAAGGCCTCTGTCTCCGACCCAACAGCCTCTTGGCTACCTGTGTCTTATGCGACTGGTCAAGTAAGTTGTTCGTTTGCAAGTAGGGTAAAATCTCAGACACCTCACAGTTCTTGACAGAAATGTGAATAATAACTATTTGCTCAATCCAGAGCATCGATCACCATATATTACTGAATTCCATTACTTAATTCCATTCACAATTCTCATTAGTAAAAGTATACGTTAAAACTTATACTTTGCATAATACATAATTAAATAAGCTTGTTTAGTACTTTCTTTTTAATATGAACACACCCTCTGTCCATAAGTGATTGCTACTTAAATTTCAATCTCTCTTTGGAATATGGAAGACAAAATAATTTTTAAAAATCATGATCAAACCTTAAAGAAGATGTTTCTAAAAATCAGCAGACGTGGCTGAATCAAAACATAAAAACAATGACATTATAAGCTGCTATTTTCCTGATACTGATCTATTTTACCAAGTTCAGTGTGGAAAAGATCAAATTTGATGAAAATTATGATGTATTAGGTTTCATGTGGATAATTATGTTGAAACAGTATAGCTGGAAAGTACTCCTTTTAATTAAACTCCCATTATTTAACAAAAAGTCCTTTGGGACTGTCACAGCTAGTGAGCCAAATCACATCCGCCGCTTTGCTGTCTCTCTAAACTAATGGTCGTAAGGGACAGCCACGCTCTTGAGAAAGTGACCTCCCAATGCCAGTGGTAGCACAAGACTGATACACATAATTCAGTCACACCTGGGGAAGAAAACCCAAATTCCAGCCCCCCAAGGGGAAAAACGCCTGAAATGGATTTCCCTTCCCAAACTTCTAAAATGATCACTTTAACCACAAAATAAATTTAAATCTTACTCTTTCAGAACAAGTTTTAAATTTCTCCTTACAAAACTCTTTAATATTTCATCTTTTTTGACTATATTAATACTTGTTGCATATTATAAAAGGCACATTCAGCATTATGCCTGCTGTTTTGCGATATCTTTCTTTATCTTATTTCAAATATTATTCCCAAAAATCTAAAGAGTACAAAAAATAGGCATAATTTCTTAAAGAATTTGAATGTGATGAATTTCCCACTTTAACCATAACAGAAACATCATGAATGCTTCATTGATAGGTTATTAAGAAAAAAATAACTCTAACACATATGTGCCTAAAAGATAGCTTTTACCGGCAGGTGTACACCAAGTCTCTTTGCTGTCTTTGCCCGCAAATTGAGAAATCATTTTATAAAACTTTCATCGTTTAATATATATAGATCCATCTGCTAGTTATTCTACTTTTCAAGAGAGACACTTGGTCTTCAATATAATCCCAAAGCAAAAAGATAACTACCACAAACTATTGTAAAGCCTTGTGAGTTAACCGTTCCTCCATTATATCAGTGTCACCTGGCTTTCCAGCACAGAATTCAGTGGGGCGCTGACGGCACAGACAACACACCAACACGTGTGTCTTTCCTTTGAGGCAAATGCCAACTAGTAGGGCAGCTCTGACTCACACTGGGTTCAGAAAACCCCATCTTCCTAACCTCGTTCACTTTGAGTGATTTGTGTGGGGGCAGAGTGTAGCTTGCTTTCACTACTCAGTGTACTGTTTGATACCTGCAGTGCTTGAGTTTATATAAAGACCAGGTGCCCTTCACTTCCACAAAGAACACGACAGGAAGACAGAACTAAAGTGCAGTAGGCAGAAGTAAATATCTATGGCAGTGAAACTAGATGAGACTGTCAGATGTGCTTGAGTCCGGGGAGACACTTTCAAGGTACACAGGATGCAAGGTGGCATCTGTCAGCAGAGGCCACACTGAGCGTAGGGGACTTGGAACCTCTCACATTCTTTCCCTAGTCTATACCAGTGACAGGGAAAGTCTTCAGAGGAGTCATGAAGGGACTGTCTCATAACTACAAACAGAACGTCGTCCCATCCAGATCACCAAAAAGCTGCAGAGCTGGTTTGGTGACCGGGGCTCAGCGCTCCTGGGATGTACCAGGAAACCACAGCTCTTGGCAGCCACAGATTCTGTGTGCAGATGTTTACCAGATGTGGAGTGCATGGGATCTCTGCTGTGTAACAGAAACAGAAGTGGATGTGTTGTGTAGTATGACATGCCAGTTCATTCCACGAGCCAGGAGCACAGAATTAGTCTCATATTTAGGCAGAGCCTATGGGGTATTAATTTGGAGCAGAGAAAAACTTTTAAACCCAACACTCAGCTCTGAATTAAAACTAATTCCATATGTTTATTAAACCTGAACTTCTACCAAAAACATATTCTTTTCTTTAGATTAAGAATTCCATTGCTGTAAAAGAAAATGCCCCTTGAGAGACATAAACTGTTATCAGTTATTACACTTCAGGGTAAATGAATTTCAGATCCTGTTTTGATAGCCGGTTTTAAAAAGAAGAATTCATGATGTTCAATGATTTGGATTTGAAAGACTGATAATAGGTCTTTAAGAGATAAAAGTCTCACCAGCTATGACAGGGAGACTGAGTCAAGAGGACGGTCGTGAGTTTGAGGCCAAGAAACAAAAACCAAAAATAAACAAATCTTTATTTGGATAACTATTTTAGCCCTATTATTTGTCTATTTATCCAGTCATTCGGCAGTACTTGTGGTTATCTCTTATGTTCAGGACAAAGAACCAACCACTGCAGAATCATAGCTTTTAAAAAAGGCCCAATGGCGGCTCCACAAGGGCAGACAGTTTGGTGGAATGACATCAGATATGCAGCACTAGTCCATGGGCACAGCTGCTAGTGCGGTAGGTGCAGGTCTAGGGCAGATGAAAGAAATAAATTCCTCCTTCCCGTCCAGCAGACGGATGATGGGCAATGCACAGAGAAGAGGCCGGTTGACCTGTGACATAAAGAAGGACCGGAGGACGGTAAAGCAGGAGTGGATAGTGCCTGAAGATTTTTTAAAGTGAGATGAGCTCAGAGAAGCAGGTCTGGAGTAAAAGCACAGCCTCTACATGATGGTAAGGGCATAGGAGCTAGTGAAGGACACGCTAGGAAAGGTGGCCAAGAAACAGCATCCACAGCCCTACCAAGGGGCAGAGAGACGGGCTTTGTCTTTGAACTTACTATAGCAGAGAGTGGCGTGCTCTGCACACCTTTGGGAAGGTAGCATTAGCAAAAGGACAAACAGGAAGACAGACAGGCCTGACAGCAGTCAAGGCGAGAGTCATGGGGGCTCGACAAAGCACACAAGAGCAGAAGGACATTAGAGAGAATCTGGGTATCAGAACAGCTCAGGGCTCCCTGGAGTGGTGTGAAGGAGGGATGACAGTGACCTCAGACTCTGCTCATGGCCAGTCTCTGAGAGAAAGAATTCAAAGGGAAAAGCAGATTTGTTAGCCAGAGGCTGAGAGCAAAATAAAAGCAAACTTCTAGAGTTGTTAAAATGTGTAAGTTTCAAATGAATAAAATGCGTATGTGCAGAACTATTTAGCTGGCAGCTGACCACCTGGGCTTACCAGGTGCCAGGACCAGAAGAGAGAGACGCCGCCGACACTATGCACAGGATGAAGATATGGATCCTCCCCTAACCTGCTATTTGTCTTTGAGTGCCAACGGCTTCTCAGTCTCCCGATACTAAAAAAACTTAAATCTCTATCAGTATAAGAGCAATGAGGTAGGTGTTCTAAGCAGAGATTAACAGCAATCTGTCTGTTACTGTAATCAATTTTTAAAGTATAAATATTTGCCATATTTTTATCACACCTCATATTCAAAAGAAGACTCCACACCCAGCAAAACACATAATCTCGTCATCCTTCCCGATCCCAAGGGGCTAGCGGGTGCTGAGTAACAAGCATGTCCGCAGCAGGCTTGCTTCCACTCCACGGAGGGCTCGTTAAAGGCTCGCTCCAGCGTCCTTAATGTTAGGGGACGGGATGAGGGGTATGGCTGCTCGCCATGGAAGAAGTAAAGAGAAAATTACACTGAAAATTAACCATCCCAGGACATGCATCTCAGGCCAAAAGACGTGATCCTGCCACATAGCGGGAATGTATTTCAAGGGTAAAGAATAAGGATTACATGTAACTACACATGCACACCCCTCCACCAGCCATGAACAACAGCAAAAACAAAACTATAGGGTGATCCTTATGCTATAAAAATACAAACCATGATCCTTTAGGGGGCTATAAAATCAGTCTAGTGAGTTACACCCAATATAGTTTAATAGAAGAGAACGGAATTGAGAAAATGTCAGAAATACTACATGCATAAAAGGTAAATATATATCATGAAATAGTATTTAATATATAAATATCAAATAAATAGATATATCACAATGTAAAATTTATTTCCTCCTGTGAGTCCTATAAAAAATAATTTCAAGGCCATTCTTTATGGGGCATCGGGTGAGCCATCGTAGTTCAATAGGAGCCTCTTTTGGCCCAGTGCCCTGTGCCTGGCAAGAAAGACGGGGGATGTGGTCATTCTCCAAGGTCCAACCTCAAAACTCTGAGGCAAAGCTTTGCTGTTTAATATTATTCTCATTAAATAAATCAGTTGAAAATGTAATGAAGTAGTTTTGATTTTAGCACCTTCCAACTGCGAAGAATAGCATTATTTTTTATTTCTCTGAGAATACAGTGTCAAGCTTCCAAGCAAGTTTTCTTCCAGTCTGGGGTCACTGCCATCTCTCCTCCACGCCGCCCCAGGGAGCTGTCAGCCCGACCTGTCCTGATACCCAGATTCTCTCAGATCTCTTTCTGCTGCTCTGTGCTACGTGCGGCCCCCACTGCCCTCGCCATATACAATGACAGCCCTGTTAAGGGTTGATACAATTTTTGGATTAATATAAATACCACCCTTGAACAGAATGAATATAACACAAACTTTTATACTTCGTATTGTGACTACATCTTGTTAGATGACAATTTTTATCAAGTTACTTATGCTTTGATGTTTAAGGATTGACAACCTGATACTTGATTGCAAATTGAATATTCAAACCATATTCATTTACAAAGCATGTTTCATCTAAGTGTTTGTCAGGCTTAATACTTATATTTTCAATATTATAATGTCAAATTTCTCACTTTCAAAATGAACTCATCTTCACTCTGTCTGTATCTATATCTATAACTGCTTACATAAATGCACTACTTTAACCAACTTCATTGTTTCCAACTTCACCCTCAAATAGATTGCCATCCTTTTTCTAATGTGTCCTCTATCGCCCTGCCAGCTCAAAAGCCAGCTCTGTTCCTCTGCTCTGCTAGACTCGTATGGCAAAGACCTTGAGTCACTGGCATTGATAATATTATTAAATATTTACTAAAAAGCTTACTGTCAGCTGGGTCTGGGTCTCAGTGGTAAGGTGTACATCAGCGTGCGTGGGCCCCAGATTCAGTTCCCAGAACCAAAACACACATGCACACACACACACACACCACACACACATGCACACTCACACACACTCAGACACACACACACACCCCACACACACACACACTCACACACCCCTTGCTACTATCCAAGCATAACAACACTCTGCCATGGTACAATCTTCCTTGACCCCCGAGGACCTCACTGCCGTTTGCTGGGAGCACAGACGGCTTTCCTGAGGAAAGAAAGAGTCAGTGTGAACTACTCTAACCGACCATCACGACATCCAGGAGAACCCAATAAAACATACCATAACTAACTGGGTTTAAAAGGATGGAAAAGGAAAAGGCCATCTCAGAAAAAGAAACTCGGGTGCAGTTTCTCGCGGTATCAAAGAAAGCTCTGCGATGGCAAACGACGGCCACCCCCGTCTGTCACTGAGGAAGGATGACACTCGGTGCAGTAACAGCAACCTGCTGAAAGCGATGAGTCACGGCACCCAGGTCCCCCCTGGCGTTAATCAGCTCGCTGTGGGGAGCAGAGCCAGAAGGGCCAGTGCCGGGCTCGATGTCTGTGTACTGGACACAGCAAGACCACGAGAGCACTGCGGGAACGAGGGCGCAAGGAGCCCCTCCAGACCACAGCGTCACGTGAAACGAATCAGCCACGTGCGCTCAAATTCACATGGCTTCGCTTATATGAGAAACCCGAAATATAAATAAAGAGCAAAGTAAAGGCTCAGAGAGAGTGAGGAGGCAGAGCTTTCTCAAAGGGGCACGGGGTCAAGAGCCGGGGGAGGGAGAGGGGGGTAGGGGATGAGAAAAGGATCAGGAGCGCCCGGCCGCCCACCAGCTCGCTTCTGTGACGGGGGGACTGCAAACCGGGACTAAAAGTCAGAACTGAGAAGTGGCTACACCAGCGCTCCACCCCTGTAAAACCGGGGAGCCAGGAGCTGGGCAAGATTCAGCCTCTCCTACTTCCAAGTGGCTAGTTATATTCTCTTAAATACAATTTTTGCCCTAATAAGTATTAATCAATAACTACTGGATATACGAGATCTAAAATAGCATGAATTTTTGAATAAGTCAACAGTTCATAATTAAGATAATACTGTAACATTTCTATTAAATTCAAACAGCATCAAAGTCATATATAATGACATTAATTCATTATCTTTTCACAAGTTTTTTAGTGCTTCACTACGTAGAGAAAAACAATCTCATGAAAATGAGTAGTTTATGTACATAGGAAGTGGGTGGGCGGAGGAATGGGAAAAATGAGAATTAAGTTGTGTCATATACTGGTACAAATCCTCAGTGTCGAGTGTGATCATGATGATGTATACATAAAATGTACCTATAAAATCCATTTTAAAAAACAGAAAATCCTCCTTTTAAACAAATGACAAGCATGGCACAAATGTAACTTCACAATGTAATTTTGAATCCTAAAGTATAAAATTTCTTAACCTATTTCACTTAGCTCTCAATCCTTAAAATATTAGAAAAAAAATCCCACAAAGTTTGCCTGTCTGTCCAACAGACGCAACATTCTTAAATGCCGTCCAATAGAAGAGGATGGAGCCGTGGACACGGGAATGTGCTTCACGTGGGAAAAGCAAGGCCTGGTATTCTAGAAACTGGTAGCACTTCACTTCAAACTGAGTAAATAAGGAAAATATCCTAGGAAAACTGAATCAAAAATGTCACAAAACATTCTAATTTATAAATATTTTACTTTACACCTTGGAATACGACAACAGAGGGCAGTGTTTTAAAAGATTATTTTTTCCCAAAAAAAAGGAGATTATTTTCAATCCTCTACTCTGTTAGACTAGTCTGATAAAGACCCTGAATTAGAGGCATTGATAAATATTAAATATTCATAAAAATTCTTGCAGAAAAGAACTGTAGCATACAAACCCAAGATGACTATTGTTACCCAATTTGCCTTCTACAAAGTGATGTGCTCGGGAGGTGGGAAGCGGGAAACTCAGGCTTCACTGTTCTCAAGACGATGGCTTTCTACTTTCTGATACAGACTTTCGAAGCCAGTGGGCTAGAACAGAAACAGCTGCGCTGGCTTTTGTTCATCCTGGAGAACTGACATTTCTCAAGCCAGTGCCAAGTGCAGACTCAGAATTTCAATATGCAGACTGTATCCAAAAGGAGATGGTCTTATTTTACTACCTCATCTGAATGCTTGTCAGAAGAAATTGCAAACGAGATCCCCAGAGTCGTATTACCCAGTGGTAGAAATGAACAATTATGACTGTGCACATATTACTTGAACCAAACAAGCTCACTTTGTGAGCCTTAGAAGACAAGAAAATGATAAAAACAAAGAAGACAAGAAAATGATTCATTCTTTTCTACAACGGCAGGTGCGTTTAAATATTTTCAAATTAATGTGAATGTGATACCTTTACAACCCCATGGCCTGCGCTGAAAGGAAAATCAGAGAAACAGTGTCACTCGGGGCTGGAAAAAGAAGGGTGCAGAGCCAGACAAAGCAAAGTGACGGTGGATGACTGTCAGACCGTCAGACACATTACACTTTACGTCGTTCCTTCCACTGGCACCCATGGGAATCTATGAGTTTGGGTCCTTACTCTGCTTTGGAAAAACAAGGCTCAGGTAAGTTCCTCGCTAATCAAAGTCAGGAGGAGCAAAATACCTCCACATGCAGAAGATAACGCCACACTCGCTGGGGGTGAGCTACAGGACACAGGAAATGCACATCTGCACAGCACTAAATATGAAATTGCAGACACCAAAATGAGCATCCAAACATAAGAGAACAAATACCCACTAAAAACCAGCATCATGGGGGAAGATCAAACTTCAGCAGATATAGAAACAAATACCTATAGATTAGCAGAGATATAATAGGAGAAAATCAACCCCACACAATTAATATTCATAGAGATCTATGTGACATATTGATGAATTAAAAAGAAAACCAATTTTTATCTTGGGAGACTGAAAACTTAAGCATGGACCTAGCTAAAGGGGGAAATAGACAGATAGAAAATCACACACAAATATACAGGTTCTACAAAATATTCTGAAAATCTTCAGAAGGAAAAACCATGAGATACATGGTGAAATAATGACAGCAACAGCAAAGGAAAGTTTTCATTGCTAAATAAAAATTTAAATCTTTAGACTATACGGGCCTTAAAATACCAACATTCTGTAAATAATTATAAATTATAACTAAGTGGAAGGCCATCTCATTAAGTGAAATAAACTGGACACAGATGTGTAAGTGCCATATCGTCTCTCCGGAGTGTAGGATAGGTACTGTGCAACGTTCAGAGGGAAAGGGGCACTGGGAAGCGGGGGAAAGCAAAGAAAGAAAAGAAAAACTTGAGGATAAAAAGGAAAAAGTGGAAACAAAATCTATGCGTGCAGGGGAGTTGGAGGCATGGAGGGAAGAGCGGGGGAACAGGAAAAGTAAGAATCAAGATGTATGATGTACAGGCACAAATCCTCAATGATGAGTGTGATCATAATGTATTCCCAGATGTACTGGTCAACTCAGTTTAAAAAAAAAAAAAATACCAAGCTGCTCAAAAGGAAAAAAAACATATTTATTTTTGCAAATAATAATAAGTCAACGAATACAGCAAAAAATCTTGAGTATAAACATGTGTGTTTGATATAGGAAAGATCAGGATACCAACACATATACAATTCAGATTCTCAAGAGATTTTTTAATCACAAAAGTAAAGCCAAATAATAATATTAATGGAACAAAATAAGAATAATAATAATAATGAAACAAAATCTTCAAAATTCCCCAAGATTTTGTTTAGGATCTAAGCAAAGTTTCACCTTTTGGACATTTTAAGTATCTGAACACCAAGAACCTCCAAAGTTTACCATCAGTCCAGCCATTACTTGAAGACCAGAAATTTGGGGAGACAGAGTAGTCTTTAAACCAACAAGTTGTGCCCCTTTTCCCTAACAAACTTACCCTCCCAAGAAACTTCAATTTAAATGGTGTTAAATTTAAAGAGTCGATAGCAATGTGGAAATAAAACGGAAGCTCTGAAACAGGACACGGGTGGCTTGGACGGGACAGAGGAGGCAGATGGCAGAGAAGGGGAGTCGGCCATTTGCGGGGCGCGTGTCCGCGCACGGGAGGGAGGGGAGTGCCTACTAGCTTTGGAAAATGTCCCCGTTGGTACACAGCAGAGCAGTTCTCATCTTTATTACATAAATAGGACTGTGACTTCCAGAGGAAGGAAATGAAGCAAACAGTTCATGCCAAACAAAGAATAAGCAAGAGCAATGATTACGGTAAAGAACAATAAAGCTCAGAGAAAATAGAACACTAAATAGAATTCAAAGAAAAACTCCGAACACATCAGCAATTGTAATAAAATGTCATGGCTTAAAATTCCTATTTAGAATTGTTTTATTTTTAGATATTTTCTAGCCTACGTATGATCCCTAGAAGAAACTTACCTAAAAGTGACAGCAAATGTTGAAGAAAAGGGCAGAAAGAACTTGGAGTAGATATACGCTAATGCAAGCAGGGAGTCACAGTGTAAAATATAACTGCAAAAAAACCAGGACGAAGAAAAGAATACCTCATATGTATGGAACATAAATTTCCTAATTGAACCTCTCCAGTGAGACAAAGCCTGCATTCAAACAGCGCATGGGGGGCGAAAAGTACTGCACACTGCTCCCCAAGCGCCCCAGGATTCTGCACCCAAAGACCAGCGGACAGAAGCTGGGCATATTGGCATACACCTACGATCACGCACTGTGGCAGGCTGAGGCAGGAGAATGGCAAGTTCAAGCCCAGCCTGGACAACTTACCAAGACCTTGTCTCAAAATAAAAATTAAAAGGGACTGGAACACGTGGCATCGTTGGGTTCAATCGCCAGTGACATACACACAAACATACATACACACGCACGTACACACACTCACAAAGAGCAATTTTCTAAGAGTAAGTTCTATAACGCCACCTATTTTTCTTTACTCCTTTGATGTGAACATCGTCATCTATAAAGTATACTTACTGTGTTTTCTCTTTTATCTAAAGATGCATTTACTGATAAACACCACTGAGTTTTGTGATCTACCCAAAATGCAAAACCCCCTCATACCGCACATGTACATTTGCAATATCATACTTACGCAAATGGAATGGGAATAAATACTTCTTGGGATTTTCCATGTAGAAATCAAAGGAATAGAGTCAGTTAGATTGTCGGTTTCACTGTTGGCAAGTGAACTTCCATTTTCAAATCCTCAGGCCATCACGCAGAAAGGGGCCCGGCAACACGCGGCTTGGTTGGTCTGGCCCAGCCCAGCAGACTCTTGTGACAGCTCAGAGCCCCCGCATGCACTCGGGGCGCCCGACAGCTTGTACTAGACACCGCGATGCCTCCATTAAGTGCGTCGTCTCCATTAATATGTTAAGAACTTAAATAAAACATCACAAACTTTGTCTTTACTTCTTTTAATGAGGGAACTACTCATGCTGGTGTATTTCTTTACATAAAAGAAAATTTAATAAAAGAACTATAACAGTAATTAGAAGGATAATGTTCACTAGTCAGTACTCACTACAGAAACCAATTTCATAGGAGATATATATACGTATATATGGACATGGATATACACGGACTTCAAGGTGGGTTTACAGTGGCTGCCTGCAGTGGCAGGCGGGAAGGGTGCAAACGGTGATCCCTGCGCGCGCTGCAGGATCCGGTGAAAAGTCACAGGCCCGATGCTCACAGAGAGTCCTGTAGGAGTCTGAACGAGAAAGCTGATGGGTCTGAGCTGGAAGCCTGAAGGCAGACGTCCAAAGGTGACACAGAAGCCTGGAGTTCCTCCAAAAACCAGAAGCGAGACTTTCCTCTTCTTCCCATTTGTCTTCCATCCAGACTTCCGGCCACTGATTGGTGCCACCCACACCCGGCGTGGTCTTCCCTCTCCAGCAAACCCACCGTCCGAACGCTGAACCATGCCAAGCCCTGATTCTCACCCCAGCTCATCGCACAGCTCACCAGCACGGGCAGCCTGGTTAAGTTTCTTTGCGTGTCTTTCCCTCTAGATTTGTCTCCACTCTTCTGCAATGAGCGCACTTTCCCAGCAGCTGTTACATAGCTCTTACAGCTTGACCACTTCATCACTCACAATTCCTAACACGCAGTGAGACTGCCCTTCCACCCCACAGCAGTGAAATGCTCACCTGCCCGTCACGACCCCGCACTCCCCAAGTGAGTGATCTCCGTCGTCCACACATCAGTCGCTACCCTCTGTCTGCTTAGGACTACCCAATCCGTGAGAGTTATACTCCTTTTTTAAAATTTCTTTATTAATACCTGTTCACAGTACATGTTGATCCCACACTCATGGGGAGTCAGTACACGCACATAACACACAACTCTTTTTACTCGCCCCCCCTTCCCATGGGTTCTCACGCTCATTTCTTGAAAGTCGTCCTTTCTCTGGAAGGCTCACTGCCTCTGTCGTTCCTTTATCTGCATCCTAAGACAAGCATGTCTCAGTTGGTGGCCAGCACGCTTCTTGCAGGACACACAGTGTCCTAAAGGCTTCCACTCCAGGACTCCAGCAAATTTTAGTAACCATAACTCATCTCCTACTTCTCCCTGCACAAAACCCTCCATGCCCATCAGGCAAGTCAGCTAAGTCCTCTAAGAAATCATGCTCATTCCTGGCTCTAAATTTTTCTTCAACATACTTTAATGGTGTGACTTATGAACTAGTGCTCAGGCAATAAACATGACAAACCAAGAAATCTCTATGTGCAAGAAAGAAAGAGAAGACAAGAGGGAAAAGAGGCACATCTGAATGTCAGCAGCTCTGATCATCAAGAGCATGCGTCTACTCCTCTAATGAAGCTTCCAGCTGCAGGTCAGCTGCGAGCAGAGCATGTGCCAGGCTGGTAACTGCTATGCAAAGTATTTACCCGCAAGAGTGCTGCCCAGGCCTGTCTGTGCCTACTCTGCCTGCTTGATGTCCTGGACTTTCCGACTTTTAACTGTTCTAACAGTTTGAGCATTTTAAAAACACACAAAAATGGGCCCCTGAGCACTATGGTTGCTAAGCACCAAAACTACATCAAACTAACCTGTACTTGCTTTGCTGGTTGGTTCTGGGCCTTGAACCTGGGGCCTCAGGCAGGCACCACCAGTGCTCCACTGCTGCACTGCCTACACCCGGGGCCGACTTCACTTTGAGACCATGTCACTCTGGTGCTTGCGCTTGCTCGCTCTCTCTCCCTCTCTCCCTCTCTCTCTCTCTCCCTCCCTCCCCTACCCTTCCCCCTCCTTCCTTCTGCCCCCCTTTATCTCTTGCCTCTTGCTCTCTTTCTGTCTCCCTTTCGCTTTCTCTGCCTGGTACTAAGCATTTGCTTCACCAATGAGATACAGCCTCAGCTCAGAAAGAATCACAACTGAATGTGCCTCGGGAAAACTGACCAGAGTGGAGCTATGACTCCAAACTATCTAAAAAAGAAAGAGTTTAGGATATAATGTTCCTCTGGGGACAAGATGTCAGCTGGTTTCAAACAATGTTAAGACTGCCACACAGAAAAGAAACTTAGTTTCTTCCTGTCACTGCCAGAGTACAAAATTAGCTCCAAGGCCTGGAAGCTTCGGGAAGGAAGTTTTCAGCTTCATTTAAGGAAAATGTTTTAAATAGATCGGGAATGTCGGTAACACTAAAGTTTCCCATTGTGAGAACTGGAGAGTGTGCTGTTAGGTAGGTTACAGGGAAGGCCTGAGGCACCAACTAGTGTTGGAATGAACAATACGTGCATCTCAACAATTACTCAAGTATTTGTAAGACACTGTCCAGCTCTATGCTACATGCTGCCTCCGGTGTGTCTAACCCAAACCATCTGTCCAAATGAATCATGCTTCTGGAGGCTGCTCACGCCCAAGGCCGCCATGAAATAAGCCTTAACTAAAGCAGATGTATTCACCATCCTTACCTTAAACACAGACCGTTTGGAGCTCTATTACAAACAGCACATTTTCCTTCCTAAGAATTTTACTTAAATGGCACATCTCACAACTACGACCTAAGCGACCAGGGTCGTACCTACTCTCCTGATGACCGAGTAGCCCCTGAAATTAAACTTTCTGATTCACCATGTCTCTTGTTTTCCATGCACCATATAATCAATGTTCGATCAATACCTTGCCATAAAAGTGGTAAAATACACAGAGAGGGCTTCTTTGGGATTTCTCTCTGTGCCATTCTTAACTATGGGATCTGGTAAAAACCAAAAGACAGGGTTAACTATTTCCAACATCCAATGGCAGAGGGTAAACATCACCATTCCGGAAGGGAGCAATGGGGACACAGAAACACTCAGACCACAGAAAAGACAAATGTGGTGGCAAGATGCGAGCTCCAGCAGTGGCACCCTGTCCCTGATGGCTGTGCACACAGTATACTCACTTAGCAGACATTCCTACTTCCTGCGGTCGCCACTGCATTGTTAGCGAAGGTCTCACTACTTCATTACCAGCCTCTCAGTCACACCCTGAAGACCTCTAGGTCTTCCTTTGATTTCTGGGCGGATGTCTCCAGGACCCTATACTCCTACACTCTGCATGCCTGTAAAACCAGCACCACGTGGATGACATCAGGTCCAATGTCGGCTCAGGCACACGCCAGGGCCCCTGGAACCACAGTTAGCTGGTCACCGAGTGCCTGGGCTGCCGACCTTGGTGATCTCTTTGTCTAGGTAATCCTGAGTGAGCAGAATTCCTTTGTGCTCTCTTCTCAAAGTCAACAAGTTTACCCTTTTATACTCCTGAGAGTACAATGAGTGTGGTCTGGCTAATTCTCTATGGAGCTGGTGTACTTTTTTGGAGAGCAGAAGTACTCGGGATTGAACCCAAGGCCCTCACACATCTCCAACTCTTTTTTTATTCAATTATTTATTCAATTATTCTTTTTTTACTTTTTAGTTTAAAACAAAGCCTCACTAAATTGTCACGTTTCCCAAGATGGGCTCAAAATTGTGATCCTCCTGCCACAGCCTCTAAACACACTAAGGTTAGGGGCATGTGTTACCACACTGTTCTAGTTGGAATCTTCTTAACAGCAGTAATCTTTTCAGCAACAACACCTTCTATGGCCACAACTTCATGTGTTTCCTGTCTAACTAAACTTTCAGCTCTGTTTTTTTGCTCCTGACTCTCACTGTAGAGCTGGCTACAAGCAGCCTACATGCTACAGCCTGAACATTGGGCTGCCCTGAAATCCTTCCCATCAGATTCCTTATTCTGCCACCTTTAAATTCAGTCTCCTGCAAATCCTCAGGACATAGAAAAAATACAAACAAGTTCTTTGCTACAGTGGAACACAAATAGCTCCTACTTTCATTTGCAATAGAGTCTTCATTCCCACGGCTCCACATTTCCATCAACATTCCAGTCTTCTACACTCCAACCAGAACTGCCCATCAAGCTCTGCTTATAGCACGTTAGGATTGCTCTGGCCTGCATCTCCAAAGCTTTCCCAACGTCTCCCATAAATCAGTTGCAAAGTCTTCTGAACCGCATGATCAACTACAGTCACGGCAACCACTGCACTCCTCCGGCATCAATTTTAGGGGTTTGTCACTCTTCCACCACAGGGATAAAATACCAGATATTTAGAAGTTAAAAGAGGAGGGTTTCAGTTTCGATTGTGGTTTCAGAGGTTTCAGTCCTCCATGGCCAGCTGGCTCCAAAAAGAAACAACACACTAGATGAGCACGGTGAAGGAGAGAATCCATGCAGCCCCAGAATCAAGAGAAACGGGAGGAGCCTGGGCAGGAAACCACCCTTCTAGGTCACACCCCCGTGGTGACGGACCGCTGCTAACCAGATTACACCCTTTAAAAGCACATTCAGGTAGGAACTCATCAACAGGTTAGTCCACTTACAAGTATAGTGACCCTGTGATCCAACCACCTTCCAAAAGCCCCATCTCTGAGCACACAAGACATCTGTGGAACCTTTTAGATCACAACGCTAACAACTTCCTAACTTCTAATGAGAAAAGTGATTAAGAAAACCAGAACCTATTTTTCCAGTTTTCGTAGATGATAAAACGCATTGTTTTTCTTCACCCTTTTCCCTTAGAACATACCAACTAATAGCCCTAAGAAATCAAAACTCTCAGAAGATGAAAAGCCAAACCTTGGAATTCTCTGCAGCCTACAATGACAGCCAGGAGCAAAGTCCTGCACTTTACAAACACTGATCCACCTCCCTCCTTCAGCGCAGTTTGGAAAGCTCACTGTCCATACGCACGTTCCCTGAGGACACTTCCTTGGGAAAAACAGGTTTGTCTCCCCTGTGGATTTGTAGTCATAAAACAGTAGAAAAACTGATAAGGAAATTTTCTTCTTGTAATTCATGCTTATCTCTGGGGGACAGAATGGAATCATGGAAAAAGTAGAAACTCATTTGCATATATTTTTTTCATCTAATTCACAACTACTTAAATCAAGTTTAAAAATTTTGAAATTATAATTCCTTGTCTAATCTTATTTAGGCTGTTTAAAGCCCAGAGCTCAAAAATATGTCAGAATGTTGGAAGGAGTCTTGGAATTCAACTGACAACCACATCCCAAATGGTGAAGAAATATTTAAAATGCACACACTTATTGAATTACTCGAGCATAGTATTTAATAACATTAGGTCTAGCCAAAAGCTGTCTAACATGAATTTGCACTACCCAACTAAAATTAAAAATATTTGGAGACACAGTGGAGAAAACAGATGCACAAATGGCTCAAAGTATTCTGCATAGTGAACTGGCAAGACATTCAGTTAATTAACTGATTTGGAATGAATTAGACAGGAACAATATTCACATTGTTTTCAATGGTATGAGATGTGCCATAAAAACTAATTGATTCAGATTTTCCTGGTGCCCCTACACCTTCCTTCTGTCGAGCCTCAGTGAACTCAGTTCAATTCACCTTGACTTTTTCTTTGTTTTGGGGTAAGAGAATTTTTGCTTCACCTAAGTACTGTGCAGAAGCTTATGTATGTGAAACATACCAACCTCACACAGATGTGAGGAAACCATGGATCGGACCACAGACTCCAGTTATGGACCTTCACATGAGTAGGTGCAAAGCTGATCAGCATCTGCCTCAGTATACTCCACTAACAGCAGCAGCGGATTTGGTTTAGGAGCTTCGTGGCCATCCCAGGGCATCTATGGAAGACACCGCTGAAGAGAACAGGAATCGTGTCTTATTACCTGCTTCCATCTATGGCATGGCTGGATTCCTGCCTCTCTCAGACAAAAGCACTTGAGTCTGGGCTGCAGGGATATGAAAGCACCCGGCTGAGGAGACAGTGGACACCGAAACCCAGGGAGGCAGCTGCACAGGCAAAAGGCTGGCTTCTAGCTTTCGTAAGTTTGAGGCATGAGTTATATGTGATCTGGACCAAAGGTCCAAAAATCCAAATCCCAAGCACATAATGAATCACCCACAGTTGCTCAAACGACTTGGGCATATCTGCAGTTCCATGCAGCTACTTCAGCGATCTGGGACTGTCCGTTTCGGTGATGGCTGACAGCCTCATGTATCTCAGAATTAGTATTTGCAGCACAAGAAGTTTGTTTCCAAAACCTCTGTCAGAGTTCGCAGTCCACTGCCAGCTTCAGAAGAGAGTTCCTCTCCTCAGCCTCTCTCTGCTTTCCCATAGCAGTTTGAGGAATGGCTGAAATCTGCATTTGCATCTGCTCCATGACTGAGGTTAGATGGAGGGTATTCTCACCGAAGTAGCCTTCCACAAGGTAATTACCCAAATACAAGTATGAAAAAGCTTAGAAACAGAGAACATATTAATACTTATGAAGTAACTAATTTGACCTTATCCGAGTACTTTTTATCTGCCAAGCAACATACTCATGGATTTATACGCACTGTTTTATTTAAACACAATCATGCTATGAAGTGGGCCCCATGACTTTCATTTGCTAGGAAGTAAGCGTTGGAAAATCAGCTCCAACTTGTACACCTCCCAAGTAGTGTTTGATCTCAGGGTACTGGCATATTTGTTCTTTGAACTTACAAAAATTAACCATTATTTTCTGTTTTGAAAATAATTTGTTTCATGTTAGCCAGATTTTAGTATTTGTGTTTTGCAGTTTAGTATACATTAGGCACAACATGTACTTCACGAATTTCAGAAACATGAATTAATCACAGAAACACTCTTACCGGAAAACACAAAATTATGCATTTATTTTGTATTATAAAATTAATCTATGGGAATAAATGCTAGAGAAAAGGAAAAATAGGGAAAAGTCTATCATCTTACCACCCAAACATAACTGTTAACATTTTGGGAAACATGTAATTTAGAGCTCAAAAATATAATTTGATTACTCATATAAACATGATTTGCCTCCCAAAAACCCCCATAATTCAGGGTCAAGGTTTTTTTTCAAGTGTTGAAAGACCAGTGTAAAAAATTATTTAATTGCTACATGGAAGCCAAAGAGAAACTTCTTTTGGTGTCAGATAAAAAAAATGTACAACTTTCTTGAAAGAAAGAGATGTGTTGTTTCATTATTCGTCATTTACAGTAACATCCATCTTTAGGACACATTCAAAAATTACGCTCCAATAAGACTGAATCTAGATCCACATCGTTCATTATGTACTAAAATTAAATCAAAATGCATCAAAGAAATGGATATCAAAATACAAAACTTAATCCTCGAGAAGAGAAAATAGGTAAAACTCAAAGACATAGGCATAGGTGAGGACTTTTTGAATAAAATCAAAACTACACAGTCAAGGACACCAAGAATTGGCCAATGGTGTAATTAACATTAAAAAGCTTCTGAAGAGTGAAAAGAATGTTATAGTGAAAGACAACCTACAAAACAGAAAATAAATTTTCCAGCGACTCTTCATACAGAGACTAATATGTAGCACATATAATGAACTCAAAAAAATTAACCCCCCTGGGCTGGGGATGTAGCTCATAGTTCTAGGTTCCATCCATGTAACCACACACAACAATGCCAGGTGTGGGGAGTCATGCCCAGCAGCAACCTGCACCCCATACCACAGTGCCGGGCATGGCGGCTCATGCCTGTCATCCCAGCACTCGGGAGGCAGAGGCAGGAGGATTGCTGTGATGTGAATTGGAGGCTGAGCTCAGGGCCAGCCTGAACCACAAAGCAAGACCTTGTCTAAAAAAAAAAAAAAAAAAAAAAGACAACCCCTCAAATGAAAGAACCAATCAAAAAATGGGCAACTGAAATGAACAGGCACTTCTCAAAAGAAGTACAAATGAACAATGAAAAAATATTTAATTTCATTGATCATGTGAAAAATGTAAAGTAAAACAACACTGAGATTCCATCTTATGCCAAAAATAATCATTAACAAGAAACCAAACAATAGCAAATGCTGAAAAGGGCACAGGAGAAAAGGAGCATTGCTGAAAGAAATATAAACTGGTACAACCACTGTGGAAGCCAGTATAGAGATTCCTCACAAAGCTAAAATTGCAATTTTATTCAACCCAGCTATTTCCCTTCTAGGTCCAAACAGTTAAATATATCATATTACAGTGATACATACATAACCATATTTATAGTAGTACAGCTCATAATAGCTAAATCTTGGAAGGGGCTTATATGTGTATAGATAGGTGAAGGGATAAATATATATAATGGAATATGATTCAGCCATAAAGAAGAATAAAGTTGAGTCATTATGGGAAAATGTATGAACTGTGAAACAGTAATACTGAACTAAAATAAATTAAATAGGCCACAATATCATATGGTTTCTCTTATACGAGAAATCCAAAATATAAATAATTGAACAAACAAAACAAAAGACAAGTATTGTAAAATAGGGAGCTAGATTCTTTGCAAGTGGGAAGGAAAACCATAGATGGAGGAAGAGAGAGAACAAGGGAAACTAAAAAGCATTAAGATGTACTGTGTACACGTAGCAACTCCCTGCAATGAACCCAATCATTACGTAGAATGAACATGTTCTGATGAGCGTAGAAAAAATTTTCAGCTGGGCGTGGTGGCTCATGCCTGGAGTCCCAGCACTCGGGAGGCAGCAGCAGGAGGATTGCTGAGTTCGAGGTTGGCCTGGGCCACGTAGTGAGTTCAGAGCCTGTCTGAACTAGAAAGTGAGGCCCTGTCTCAAAAAAATTTTTTTCCAAAAAGAAAAATTCTGTTGTGCTTTCAATATATTCCTCCAAGAGTCAGGTGTTAGCATGTAGTAGTGGTGGTGCCTGTAAGAGGCAGTAAGGGTAGGAGGCTCCTTGCCAGGACTGGGGTGAAGATCCTTGGAAGGACTTTGCAAGGCTCTCGCAGGGTGCCCTCCCACCTTCCGCCTCCAGAGGGCGCATGGATGGGCACACCTGGATGTAGACAGCAGCCCACACGCTACGACCAGATCTCAGGGAATCATGACCTTGGATGTGGGGGTGCTAGGCTCATCAGTGTAACTATCCATTGTTGAGTTCTGGACAGAACTGGGCCCAGCAGTTATGGGGGAGGTGGTGGAGCCTCGGGGGGCAGGGGGGCTGTGCAGTGTCTGGTCCCTGGGCCGCAGGTCCCTGTCCACCTCCTTGCTGAACACCTGCCTTCACCCCACGATTCCACCAGGATGTTTCTTCCTTACCTCAGGCCTAAAAGCACTGATGCTACCTGGCCCTGCACTAAAACCTGTAGAACCACTAGCCAAGATAAACCTTTCCTCTGTTAAGCTGTATTTCATTAGCATTTTGTTAAAGTGACAGAGCTGATAAACACTAAACAGTCACACTTGCCCAGCTTCTGCCTTCCACAACAGTGATTTTTTTTCAGTAAAATGAGAGCAGATTGTGATGAAAAAATACTTACCATTCAAGGGCCTTCTTGGGAACAATAATTCATTAAGTGTTTGCTGCACGAACATTAACACTGTCGTCCAAATGTTAGCACAGTCAGGACATACAACTCAGCTCCCAGGTACCTGCTCAGACCACACGCTCAGGGCTCGCCGCCACTGAGTACAAGAATCGAGTTAGAGTCCTCGTTCCTCCCCGCTCCGAGCTCCCACCACAACCTGCCTCTTCAGCCCCTCTCTCCTCACTGCACTGACACCCAGGGGGGCTGCACTTCAAGATGGGGTGTAGGAGGTAATCAGACACAGCAGCCAAGCATCCAGATGGGCAGGCTCCTCCCTCATCAGAGCAGAACAGAGCGACGCCGCTTACTCTGTCACCTGAGATGTGTGTCACAGCCCAGAAGAGACCCTCACAGGAGCCTGGACAGTCCAGCACCTCAGTGCCGGAGTTTCCAGCTCCCAGAACTGTAAGAATTAAATTCTGGACCAAGGATTTAGCTCAGTGGTTCAGGCATCTGCCTGGCAAGCGTAAGGTCCCAAATTTGATCCCTGGTAGCCACATACCACAATGCTGGGTGTGATGACTCATGCCTACAATCCCACCACTCGGGAGGCAGAGGCAGGAGGATGGCTGTGAGCTCGAGGCTTGCCTGAGCTACATAGTGAGTTCAGGGTCAGCCTGCACTACAAAACGAGACCCTGTCTCAAAAAAAAAAAAAACCAAAAAAATCATTAACCTCTGCCCTTTGAAGCCACCCACGTTAGCGACTGTCTCAGCAGCCCAGGCGAAGGCACACATCACATCTCACTTTCTGCCAGTGTTTCTTTTTCAGACTTGAAGCCTATCAAGGGCTTCAACACAGGGAGAGGAAAACGGAGCTGTAAGATGATCAAGATATTTATCAAATGCTATCTTCACAGAATACATTTGAGGAAGTTTTCCACTTGAAAAAAGAAAACTGAAAGTTGGCTCTGAATGTACTTGCTAATCAGAACTGCGTGACTTTCCCTCTGAATTCCTCTGGCCTAAGGAGGCCACACACTGGGCAGGCTCTTGCTCCTGTCTGATGAATGACTCGATGTTTACCAGGGATGTCTCCTCCATCTTCTCTGTATACTCTGTGTCCTGGTACTGCTGGAGACCCTTACCTATTGCTACAAGTAGAATCAAGCTCTCTCTTCCTAATAAGATAGCAAAATATATACATGATAGTATTTAAAATTTTTAAGTATAGATTTCAATCACTGGTCATCTATAGATCTGAAAACATAATCCAGTACCTTGAACGTTCTTATTTCCCAGTCATATAATAAAAATATAAACGTCAAAGAATGTCTTTAGAGGAAGAAACTTTCTATCCATCTCAAATTCTTCAGAACTTCTTTTCACTTTGACAGACAAAAGAGAAATTTTCCTGGTCTTTAATCTTTTCTTCTTAATCCCAATAACTATAGCAAACAGGTAACAGATAACATAATCCTGCAGTAATGGCTATTTAGACCAAAATCAGAACAAGACAAGCCAAAACAATAACTAAGCCCTGAATCAAACTTAAGCAACTGGCAAGATTCCCAGAAGGTCACCGAATTTGAACTTGAGCAAATCATCAAGATTCCCTGAAATTCTCAAAGATAACTCTGAATGCCTCATTAGTAAAAACCAAAACGCTAAAGAAACACCCACAGGAAGAGGCTGAAGTGAGTCTTCTCAAAGCACAAAACTCACAAAGAAAAAAAATTACCTTTCGCATGATTGTTAGCCATAGATTTATTTGCTTAGCTTTGTAAACATATTGCTTTCACTTCTTTTTAATTAAGGAAGTCTTTTAAATAAATATTCCTGAAATTAGACAGGGCTAAGTGTGTGCTGCAAAACAATAGTACCCTCAAAGTACCCACTCTGTAAGCTAGAATGAGTGCCTCTTATCAACAGAGCTGATATTTCAAACGACGTGGAAACACGTACCTAGGAGAATACAGGCAGCGGGAGTTTCCCACCCAGTGCAGCCACCATTGTCCACAGGCCCTTGGCCGAGGATAGCACTGACGTCTCCAAGCTTCCCCTCCCCACCTACATTACACACACTTCAGTATCTCTTTCTATTTCTAGTGTTAAAATGTTACAAGTCCACAGGAAAGCCCTGCACAGAATTCAGGGGCAGACCTATCCAGGATCTTTCTATAAACAGTATGCGATTGCCACTTTTCACAATAAATTCCAAAACACTCCAACTCAGAGTCTTCTGCGACTCCGGGTGCGGCTGAGCTGGAACAGGGGTCACAGCCGCTGCTGTGAACTGCCATCTCTGCCCAGAGCAGCAGCATCACTTGGGACCTGCAGCCATGTTGTTCAAAATGCTGTCTTGTTTTCCCAGAAATATATTCTCCCACAAGCCAAAATACAACAGCCCATGAGATGAACTTATGTATATATATGGCCTTAATTACTGTTCACAAGGAGTATCCCAGCTTCAGAGGACAAATAAAAGGGAGGCTTTCAGCTGAGACCACTCCGCCCATAATGGCCACTGTGAAATCACAGCAGATATTACTACACATTTACTCCCAGCCAACCAGTGTTCTTCCAAGAACTTGGGGTGTTAACTCATTTACACCCCACAGTGCCAGTGAGGTAGGTACTGTAATCCAAATATGGAGCTTGTCCAAGCTCAAACATCTGGTGACAAGGCCAGAATTCAAAACTGGACAAGGTGGCTACTGTGTACCTTTACCCATGAGTCTGTGCAGAAAGTTGGAAGGGAGCATGACTGTAATCTCAGCCCTCAGGAGGCTGAAGCAGGAGGATTCCTGCAAGTTGAAGTCCAGTACCGGCTACACAGTAAGCTCAACTCAATCTCAAAAAAAAAAAAATTTTTTTTTCTTAAACTGAGACTGAGCCACATGCTAGAAATAAACATCTCAACTTTATTTCTCACAAGAATGATAATTAATCAAGCTAAGGAGTTACTGTTACATGCTGCAAAATACCATATAGCTAAAGATAGTAAATACAAAATGAAAACGTGTACCCATTTCCTATGATTTATTCAGGATCAGCCTAGATAGTAAAAGCCCCCACTGTGAAACAGAGAAGTAAGAAATGAATGTAAATGGACAGCAGATGACTTCCAGGCAGCCTCCCACATGAGCCCGCATAAACAAAGTACAAACATACTGCTTCCTGCTTCCTGTTCTGGGCCTGGTTCTTATACTGGAGAGTTCAAAGGTCCACCAGGGGTGATGGCGATATTGATCATCTCTAATCCACCACCAACTGCAAGCAGAGCTGCCACATCTGTCCCTGAATTGCAACATCACAGACTCTTCTCTTTGGTGACATTATCCAGAGCACATAATTCGATTACTGAGAGTCTGAATTCGCTCCCACATGCCCTCATTTTTCCATCAAGAGATGCGCCTCTGATCTTCCCATTTTTAAAATCACTCCAAATGAGCCAAACAGAAAACCCCACTTATGATGAGTTGTAATTACATTTGAGTGGCATTCCACTCTAATTCCATTCAATTTCATTCAGCATATTTTCAATTTGGCATTTGTGGGGTTTGTTCTGATCTGGGTTTTTGGTTTTGTGTATGAGTACACATGCTGATGACATTAAGTTGTAATTTTTAAAGTATCTTAATGAATACCGGATTTCCTGAAAGAAAGAGTTGTTAAGATTCATATACAGCAGAACTTGCCTCATATCTAGTCTTCCAGAAATCACAGAAGTTTGGAAATAAGCAAGTTATTACCCTTTCCTTTTAAAGATGCAAGAGAGGTCATATCTCAGAAATCTAAATCGTTAAAACTGAAGAGAAATGAGATTAATTTTAAAATAAATATTTTTCACTAGAACTATTTGTTCCTCAGAGAATCATACAAATCAATTCCAGTCAAACAATGTAAAAGGAACTGATTTTCTGTGTATGTAATGAAAAGCATTTTGAAATTTCTGCATAAAGGAAAAAAAAAGAACTCTTAAATTACCTCACTTCTCTCTTTGCCAGCTTAGACTTGTTCTTGCTTTGTTCGCATTTTGCTCTGTTGGACAAGCTGTGTAACTGGGTAAGTTCTCATCGGCTCTCTGTCCAGAGCCTCGGCGGCACAGACAGTCTCCTACACTGGCTCTCTAGGACGTGTGCCACACTACTCTCGGACGGGGTCTGATAGCTCGACATTTCTCCCATACAGAATGGTGATGTGAAGAGCCATGCTCTAAGGGTGTTAAAATGCAGATGGTAGTAGGTTATAAGCTCCACCAGTTTGCAACCACCACAATTTACCACCACACTGACTAGAAAAAGATGAGCCGTTTGACTGGAAGCTACCCAACTAAATATTTGTTCTAGGAAGTTTCACATAAAGTCAGCCACAGAACTATGAAGATAACCTGAAGGTGTTGTACAGTCCCAGTCCAGCACAAAGCAAAACTGGAAGGTATAGAAATACAATTGGCATATGAATTCATGTATCAACATATTTTTCACCCTGGCACTTGGACGTTAGGTTTATTTTGGTTTTTTGGTTTTGTGTGCATACACGTTCTGTGTATTTTAAGCTTACAGATATTCGATTTACTAAGCTACACACTTTAGAAGCATTATTTCCTTGAACTGCGGCAGCAGCGTAAGAAACGTGGGGTCAGATATTATGCCACCATCGTCCTCAGCTTAAAAACAGAAAGGAAGTTAAACTGCTCAACTTTTAGGACCCAGAGCAGGTCCTAACAGTGAGTCTGCAGCCAAACGAGCTCCCCTCACCACTGCAACCGCTGCCTCCTCCCCCGCAGCTCTGTCCCTCGGGTCTCTCCGCCTCGGTCACACAGTGGACCAGGAGACAGAGCGTGGAGAGCAAGGGCTCCGAACGGAAAGGCTCGGTCCAATCAGCGCTGTTCCACGCAGCACACGAGCGGCGCCCCTTCTACATCTCCTTGTCTGCTGTCAGACTCTCTAATCCAGTTAAACCCATTTGCACATTCTATTTTGGTACCAATGAGTCAGAAAGAACTGGAATATTTTAAGCCAAAGTTTTGAAATCACAGCTCTCTATTAAGAAGGAAGAGAAGAAGGAAAAAAGGTCCACTTCAATAATCCAGAGACCTACAAATGCTGAATTTTCTTTCACTTCGGACAAGTGGCACAAATATCCAAATGCACACCTGCTCGGGGGGGAAGAAAAGTCCTGCACGTGCACCCTGTAATCTGCACCGAGGACAATGCTCAGGATCGTTACAGGGCCAAAGATTCATATTATTACAGAAGGAAGATTCGGGTACATTTCTTGTTTTATTTCAACTTTTAAAAAAGGAAAAATTCCTGCTCTCTCCTAAAGAA
>PVIR01003099.1:0-20562 GCA_004026965.1 Petromus typicus
ACTTTGTGGGGTGAAATACTCTGTAGGCATCTATTAAGTCCATTTGCTGAAGAGTCTGGTTGAGCTCAAGGATTTCCTTAGTGACTTTTTGTCCAGTCGATCTGTCTCTTTGTGACAGTGGGGTATTGAGGTCCCCTACTATTATTGTATTGGAGTTTATCTGGTTTTTCAAGTCCATTAATATTTGTTTTATATAGTTTGGTTCATTAGAATTTGGAGAATAGATATTTAAGATTGTGATTTCTGCCTCTTGGATTTTTCCCTGAACTAAAAGATAGTGTCCATCTTTATCTCTCTTTATCAGCTTTGGCTTGAAGTCTATTTTGTCTGCAAATAAAATCGCCACTCCTGCTTTCTTGCTGTTTCCTGTCGCATGGAGTATTGTTTTCCATCCCTTTACTTTTAGTCCGTGGGTTTCTTTCTGAATTAGGTATGTTTCTTGTATGCAGCAGATTGTAGGATCTTGTTTTATGATCCACTCTGCCAGTCTGCATCTCTTAATTGGCATGTTGAGTCCATTGACATTAATTGTTATGACTGATATAGGTAAATTTAGTGCTGCCATGTTTTCCTGTTCTTGGCTGTGTTATTCTACTTTTGCCCTTTCCCCATCAGTTTCTTGTTTGGTCCCATGGGTTGACTCGGTTAGGTCTGATGGATTTGTAACTTTCCTTATTTTTCTCCAAGATTTTCTTTAAAATGTTTTGGAGCACAGGTTTCATATTTGTGAAGTTTTTCAGGTGTTCCTTGTCATGAAAGTATTTTATTTCCCCTTCCATTTTGAAGGATAGTTTTGCAGGATACATTAGTCTGGTTTGAAAGTTGTTTTCCTTTAGGGCTTGGAAGATTTCACTCCAGGCTCTTCTTGCATTGAGTTGAGAAGTCCACTGTGATTCTGACTGGCTTCCCTTGGAATGTAACTGTTTTTTTTTTCCCCCTCTGACTGCTTTCAGTATTTCATTCTTTTTGTTTTTTTGTTTTTTTTTTTCTTTTTTTGATATCTGGGACTTTTATGATGATATGCCTAGGTATAGATTTTTTCATGTCAAGGGCATGTGGCATTCTGTTTGCTTCATATATTTGTGTGTCCAATTCTTTACCTTTTTCTGTGAAGCTTTCTGCCATTATCTCTGTGAATAGCTTTTTGATGTCTTTAGCGTTGTCTCTTGCTTCCTCAGTGACTCCAATCAATCTTGTTATTCTTCTTTGAATCATCTAGGAGCTGTTGGATTGACTTTTCATTATCACTTGCTTTTTTCCATAGATTATGCCATTCCAGTTCATTGGTTGAGATCCTGTCTGAAATTTGGTCTCTTGCCAAATTCATTCTATTGCTCAAACTTTCATTTTCTTTCTTAATTTCCTGGGCTTCCGCTTGTAGGTGTTTAAAGGTTCCATTGCTTTTGCTACCTTGGATTCTATCAACTCGAAGATTTCCTCTTTAGCTTTATTAATCATCATGCTGACAGTGTCCAATATCTCTGCTTTCATCTCAGAGATCAGTTCTGATTTCCATTTTACTAGATCTGCTTTGGTTACCATTTCCGAGGACCTTGGAGACTCGGCTTCCAACTTCTCTATTTCCTTTCCCCCATGTTACCTTGAGGTGAGCATCTTTGTATCTGAGACTTTGAGTGTTTCCTCATTTCTGACCTGCCCTGTTTTCTGGTGGCGTTTTTTGCAAGTCACTTTCCTCCTTATAGTTAGGAACCTTAAAATACCAGTGTTTCCTAGGTTGTTCTTTACAGTCTGTATTGGGACCTAAAGAAAAACCTCTAGTTCTGGCACACCTTCTGAGTCACTCAATCAGTACTGTCAGAACACCTTCTCCTGTCTGCTTTAGAGGCAGGAAGTCTATGGCTGCTGAACTGCTACCATTGCGCTGCCTGAGGTTCCAATGGGCCCGCCTGCTCACCAATACAGAGTCTCTGGTCTCACTTGTGCAGTCGGCCTGGAAGCCAGTAGGCTGTAGGCCCTGTGCAGGTGCAATGATAGGGGCTGATGTTCCAACAGGCCCACCTACTCACCAATACAAGGTGACTGGACATGCTTCTGCAGTTGCCATGGAGAACGTCAGACTCTGACCTGCTAACCTTAGTCCCTGGGCGCTCTTCCAGTGTGGGCCTGGAGGCCAGTAAGCTCCAACCCCGGGCCAGATTCAGTGACGCAGGTTCAGTGGCGCATTCACCTTTTCCTGAGCCACCCGCTGCTAAACTCAGTCCCTGGGTGCTCTTCAGGCATGGGCCTGGAGGCTATTAAGCTCCAACCCTGGCACAGATTCGGTGGCACAGTCGCCGTTTCCCCAGCCACCCGCTGCTAACCTAAGTCTCTGCGGTGTTTGTGTGTATTTGTGTCAGAAAGATATCCGTGTATTATAGTTTGATGAAAACTAATTTTTAGTTTCTTCTGTTTATGTAAATGTTCTACATACTATATTTTGCAAGTGAGTGTCATTGCATTAAATTTCATGAAATTACATAGTGAATTTTAAAGAGTTATTTCAAAATTTAAGTAATTGAATATTAGACCATAATTGAATATCTACCTAGGATAAGACAAAAATTTCCTTTTTGAATCAGTATGTCATTTAGCTAGTTAATTTTGAATTTTATTTGATTTTATCCTGATACCCCCCTCAAGCCCTTCCCCCTCCTATGTACAAAATCTTTGATACAGAGAGAGACAAGGAGAAAGAGAGAGAGAGAGAGAGAGAGTGAGAGAGTCAAAAAGCCCAAATTTGTACTCACTACTTAGAGAGGAAAAGAGATTCGCGATATATATATATATATTTATTTAAGGTCATTCTATATTCTTTTACAAAATTGCTTATGGTAGTAAAATACATTTTCCTCTTTGAATGTTGTTACTTTCAGATGTATTCTGATGTTGCTCTGACACAATCACAATCATATGTACAGACATACACCTTTCACTTTCAAAATAGAAACTAGTAATTCTCGAGCTGTAGAAGTAAGCAAGGTCACCAAAACAACCTTCCTTTGTTCCTCTGGGTGACAGGGCTTCTCAGTGATGGTCTATAATCTGCTGGAGCCAAACTTAGAGTAGGCTTTCAATGAATTAAAGCAGGCTCCATAGCATAGCAAAATCTTGAGACACTTTTCTTCTTTCCTTCTTTCTCTCCTCTCTGTGAGGGAAAGTACGTGTCACAGGGCTTACAGTTTCAAAGATGAGTAGGAAAAATGCTGAAGCACAGACATATAAAATGTGCAAAACATAAGTGGGAATCAGTGGCTTTAGATATATTGTTACAATGGTCAAAACAACAAGTATATGAACAATGATTTGTCTAACCATAGGGCATTCAGATTTCTTTTCTGCCTTTTGTACTTTTGCATGTTATTAGTATCTACATATATTATATAGTTACACTTTTAACTTATGAATTTCTAATACTCCAACTATCTGACTATTTACATGGTTTTTTTACTTTCATTTATTCTATTTTAAATTTTTATTTATTTTATTATTTTGAGACAGGATCTCACTTTGTAGTTCAGGCTGGCTCTGAACTCACTGTGTAGCCCAGACAAGCTGCAAACTCTCAGCAGTCCTCTTGCCTTTGCCTCTTGATTGCTGCGATTATAGGCAGGAGGCACTACACCTGTCATTGTGGTATATGGTATGGGGATCAAACTTGGGACCTTGTGCTTGCCAGGCAGATGCTGGAACCACTGAGCTAAATAGCTGGCTCTCATTTATTCTTGACTATTCTAGACTGAAGACTTTTTATGGTGTTTTGCGTTCTCATATAAACTTCTAGACATGAATCTTTCTTTAAAAAATGTTGTTGGACTCTATTGATAATTTTTGTTTTTAAAGTTTACCTTATAGGTGATACTATTTGACAGAAAAGTCCTAGAAGTAATCTAGTAATCAAGTCTCTCTAGTTGGAGCCCAAGAGAAATTCCTTGTGTTGAATTAGAAAGCACAGTACCTGACATTATAATGAGATTTTAACTTATTAGTTGAATGAATGAATAAGAAATTTGCTGCTGCAATTCATTAGGATTCCATGCCGTAAAGCAAGGCTTCGTGTTGATCAGTCTGTGTATCTTCTCTTCTCATAATTAAGTACCATATCAGTCTATCTAGGCTAGTTTTACTAAAAAGGAGAAATAATCTCATAAAGAAAGTTTAAAGAAGTCTAGCAAAGCACAGTAATTTCTTCTGGGTGTCATTCAACTCTGTCTCTATTGCAAGCTCTGTTCTAGATTCTTCTGAAATTTTAATCTTTGGAAAACTACTTTAGGCTTATACAGTTATTGTTTCTGTTATACAGAAGGAAAATATGACCCAATCAGAATAAATAACTTTCCTAAGATCCCATAGCTAATAAGGTGGACTAAGGATTTGAACTTAGTCCACCTCCTTTGGTCTGAACTTGCAAACAAAATTGTATATAATTTCTATAATGGAGACTTTTTTGTATGAATGATTTTAATTTATATTTTTATTTTTGATTTCTTTCCTTTTAAAATAAAAATTAATGCAACATTGAAAGCTTAATTTTTTAACCTAAAATGGTTAAGCTCAGAAAAGTATTGAGAAAAAAATCCTTAACCATCAGCCAATAATTCTATAAAAGTTAATATTTTGGCCTATTGACTTCTATTTTGAGCTTTCAAAATAAAAGAACCAGTCATTTCTAATTATATTCTACTTTTTCATCACATTATCTCATTTCTCCCCTCACTCTTTGTAAAGAATAAGTACTCTAACTTCCAGATGTGGACTATGTTGTTATTTTTCTGCAGAAGACGTAAAAGTACCCACAGACCACCTAAACTGTAATTTTATTTATATAGAGGACACCATATCTTACAAATTGTAGTGTTTATTGGCCTTTTCATTTGCCTTATTCTTTTGAAATAATTCCATAGTGATCTGTCTCACTGTGATTCATTCTTGGCTGCTGTATTATATTTTGTCTTCTAGATACCTGGCTTAGCTTTCCAGGATAAGGAATATGAGAAGGGATATGTCAGGACTACATTTGCAAATTAAAGAAAAATCTCATTACGATTATGAAATTATAAGTTCCACTGCTAACAGATAACCAAAATCTATCTTATGAAACTCCTATAAACAAATGTTAGGTATAACATATGATTTAAATTTAATAAAGAGAACTCTGAACTAAGAAGCAGGAACCTTTAGTTTGTCCTTTAGCCTGCTCTGCCCTAAGCTAGCTTTGTGCCATAAACAATATATTAGTGACCTCTGGGTCTCACTTTTTCTTATCTGAATGTAAGGAATCTTTAGTAGTAGCTATTTTCTTAAGCTTTCTTTTAGCAGTAATCTACTTGAGTTAAGAGTAGGGTAAGTTTTCTTTAATAATAACACACATCCTGAACATTGTAGTAAATAAGCCACAGACCTAAGTATTTTCCTAATCCTCCCCCAGCTGCCCTGCTGCCTCTGAAACAGTGCCCATTCCAAACTCCAGGCATTTGGTTCTAGAGGAACCTTGCTTATGATTGCTTATTTTCCACTGTAAAAGTATACAGCTTTATTGCTTTTTGGATGGAATAATTACAAACCATGTGACCATGAGACTTCCCAAAAGGATCAAGCTCTAGTTACCTGCAGTGGTAACTGGTTTGGTAACAGTCCAGCTATCTATGGCCCCTTTGCTTTTCATACCTTCCTTCTCTACTACTGCCCATTACTTCCCAAGGCCACCTGAGCTTCCTGTTCCAGGGTCTGCTTTCTGGAGAAACCCACACCAAAAGATCCACTTATGCAGGTCCTGTCTGCCTTTCTATCTCTTGCCCAATTCCACAGGCTGTGAATATCCTTCTTGGCCCACTCAGGCTCAAATGTGAGGGCCCTCATGACATCATCTCAACTAATGAATGCCAGGCTAGATGTCATTACAGTCACATGTTTTTATTTATTTTCATCTTAGTCTAATTGGATTTTTGTTTTGTTTTTGCTTAAATAATATGCATTTATTTTTCACAGCCTTGGATGCTGGGAACCCCAATAAAGATCTGAAAGATTTGGCATCATCATGAGGACTAAATGACTGTCTTTTTGCTCAAACCATCTCTCAAGCCTTCCTTTCTTAAAAACCTCATATAGATACATACAAATAATAAAATAATGGAGCAAAATACCCATTATCTCACATAATTACTCCTCTTTGGGGCAAGAATAGTAAAAATCTACTTCTTAGCAAAAATCCCAAGTGTAATACACTACTAACTGCAGCTTCAAACTGAACATTAAATTCTCAGACTTCTTCATCCTACATATCTTCTGTTTGCATATTTTTAACTTATATCTCTTCATTCCTTAATTCACATTGACATTTTCACCCTTTGTGTACTCCCTCCTCCCAAGCATAAATTCTGACATAGAAAACTTTTTAAAATGTATTTTTATTTCATATGCTTCTCAGGGTCTAGCCTGGCATTCACATAAAATGTAGACATACATGTATAGGCAAGGTGGTATAGACCTGTAGTCCCAGTTGTTTGGAGATTAAAACATGAAGATTCCTTGAGTCCAGATAATGAGACCAATGCAGGTAATACAACACACACACACACACACACACACACACACACACACACACACACACACATGGGGGGGAGAGAGAGAGAGAGAGAGAGAGATGAGGTAATCATCATTGAATGACCAATATGAATAATTTCATCTTAGGCCCATACACCCCAGGACTAATTTTGTGGGAGCCAGACATTTTTCTTTATAGATTTCTTTGCCTTTTAATTATTTTCCATTAGGCTTCTTCTTCTTGGTAACCTACTATAGATCTGAAAAATCAGAAAGTTACAGACTGGATCTTTCATTTTGTCATGGGGTCCAACAGAGAAGATATGCTCTCTGGTCTAACTTTCATGGCATTGCAGCCAAGTAAGCAGAAATAACTGGATATAAAATGTGTTGGGAAGTAGCTATTACAGTTTTTTATTCTTATCTATTGCCTTTAATTCCAGTTCTACTAATTGCTTTTTTTTACAGTTATTGTCAGGATTTTATGAGGATTACAAACAAACTTAAATGGTAATAATTTTAAATGGTTTGCTAAACAAACATTTTAACCACTTTCTGTACCTATGAAAATAAGATTCCTTCCTTCCTAACTCCCTCTCTTCCTTAGAAACAGCCTTATTAAAGAAACATTGTTAAACTGTGTGAAATTGAAAAATTCTCTGGTGTTCACATAAACTGTACACATACATGCATAGGCAAGGTGGTATAGACCTGTAGTCCCAGCTATTTGGAGATTAAAATATGAAGATTCCTTGAGTCCAGGTAGAAACCAATGAAGGTAATATAACACACATACACACACACACACAGAGGGAGAGAGGGAGAGAGTAAATATCTCCCATCATTAAAAACTGGTACAAGAATTCAAATATGAGCAAATTACGTTGTATGGTTTTGATTGGCCAATGGTGACCATTTCCTCAAAAAGCTTTGGCTAGTCTCTACTTTTTTTTTTTTTTTTTTTGTGAAATGAGAACCAGCTCCTGAGTCCTCTTACTTCCAACCCTTCTGAGACAATAAAACATTTTACTATTCATTTGTCTGAATCTGTTTAGCGAGTACCAATCTTTTAAAATATTTTGCAAAGCCAAGCTCATTTTCCAGGCCCACCCCTTTATACAGTGCACAGCCCAGTGGGCGGGCAAAGCCTCCTTTCTGCCCCCATCTTCACCCCCCTCTCCCTGAGCTCTCTCCAGCAGCCACTCCCCAGCTGTCTCCAGGACTAATCTCAGATTATCCCTGCTTGTTGGCAGATAGCAAGCAGAGCCTGCGGCTGCAGGGTGCAATGCTTGAAGGTTCTCTTCTACTTGGTCCTTATTCTGATGTTAACTTCTTTGGAGCTGCTGTGGAAAACCTGCTTGCCTGAAATATGGTGAATAAGTAAATAATATCCTACATGTGGAGTTCACAAAATTGCATGTGAATATCTATGAGCTAACATACAGATTCCAGGCAATAATTCTCTTATTCATTTTCATCTTTACCCTTTAATCTCCTCTTTCTCTTTAATGATCAGGTGGCGGGGTTGGCAAGGGTGAAACAATAAGATTTAGGGTTTTACAAAAGTGTTTATTCTCTCTGTTTGAAATACGTGGCATTGCAAAACTGAGCATATTCCAGTTACCTTCTGAAAGCCTGAGATGTCAGCTATGTGGAAGAGCTTCCTACCCTTTGCTGTATCTAAAAGACATCATCAAAAAACACTGAGGGTATAATGTGTGTGTGTGTGTGTGTGTGTGTGTGTGTGTGTGTGTGTGTGTGTGTGTATACATTCATGTGACAGAGACAGAGGGAGAAATGGATATAGACATGAGCATGAGGTTACTGGGAGTGGGCTATTTGTCCAGGGGATGTACAGTAGCAAGCCCCAATAATTTTAAGTCATGTTGATTCTAAATAAGAACCACATTTTTTAAAAAAAATTCTCCATTTTTTAGTTACATGTTACATCTTAATACTTTTATTCAACAATCTCAGTTTTTTTTTCAGGAAGTTAAATGTACAAAGGCATGGTCTATATCTCTATGAAGTAGGAAGAAATTTATCTTTGTCCTGCCTCTCTAGAAAACAGAATACATCCTTGCCCTGATTTTCAATTTTTAGCATAATTGTAAGGGTTAGGACCACTCAGGCTTGTACTTGGCTACTTCTGTTGAGTTTACTCACCACAGTCATAAAGATAGGTGTGATTTTCCTGGGCACCTACATCTGGGTGTATCACAAACAGACTCACCAAGTTTATTTTTTATTTTAGACTGGAATCTTGCAACCAAATTACAAATGTATAAGTGAAATGGGAAAAAGGTCACCTAAACTGTTTGTTCTCACAAGTTATTAGCCCAAAGGAGAAGGGAAAAATGAAACAGATTGCCTATCATATATTGCCTATCATTTTACTTAAATAATTCACAGTAAGAGCAAATATTCTGTCGTGTTGTTCATGGAACTAATGCTAGTTACATTTGGATTCATGAAATACTCTTATTTCTAATATTCAGAGCTTTCCAGGTTTACAGAGGTAATGTTTTCTAATAGTTAAAGTCTCCTTTAATCTGGAAACCTTGGTTTAAACTTGACATCCTCATCTAACTAGCTACATATGCTTAGAAAATTAGCTCTGAGTTTCCACTTCCTCATTTCTAAAACTGTCATGTAGTTTTTACTGGCTCATAGAACTGTTGTGAGGACTAAATGAGATAACACAGCAATACTTAGAACAATACCTGGAACTTGGTTGACACTATTGGTGTTAACTGCTACTATAATTTCCATGTCTTTCATTATGATATTTGATCTTCCTTTAGCCTTTCATTTCCATCTATACTAAAACAGACAACTTTTCTGTAAAGGAGCAGACATTACATGTGATGGCCTTACAGATGTGGCTGTTATTCAGTTCTACCATTGTAGTCTGACAGCAACTAGGCACTATAAAGTGAGGGCCAGATCTGTCTTCCAAGAAAACTCTTTTCAGAAATACATGGATCATAGGATTTGGGTAGGGAATTTTAATTGTCTGCTTGCTGGCACCTTTCTATTTGCCATGACAAATTAAAACATGGAAACAGACTTAGGTATAAATTCACCTGTTGAGCTCAATACTAATCAGTGATATTTGTCAAGTAGTAATCATTGTTCTCTAATTTCAGTCATGAATTTTCTTCAGAACTGTTTATGAGTGCTATTTCTTATCTAATAATCATCTTCAATGTTTGAAATATAGATTTGTTTATAGAGTTATTTAGCATGGGTCTCATGTGCGCAACTCCACTTTATTTTGTTTAACATCAGACTTCATGGACAAAGATGTTCTTTTTCCCAGGATACACTTTGGCTGTAAGAAGAAAAGGACAAAAAACATATGCCTCTTTCAGTCTTAACTGAAAGTTAGAAATATGACACCTGAAATCAATGTCTCATGCCTCTCTCTAAAGGTTTAGTAACACTATATATGTGTTTAACTGAATATGTATGTATATATACACATATATACATACATACACATGCATACTAAAAACTGTATTCCTGAGCTCCTTGAGAAAGCTAATTTGTAAAACATGGATCAGAACTTTGAAATTTTGTTTATAAAATGCACCTATCTTTAGGGAGATGCTGAAAGCTGAACGAAAAGTCCTACACCTGCATTTAGGATGCACACACATAAATGCTGCCACACATATACACACTCCTATATAAAGTAAAAAAAAAAGTGTTCAGGTGTTTAAAAGCAGATGTCCTGTTATATACTTAAAAACTTTTCTTTTTAGAAGTTGTCTCATACCTCTGTATCCAACATTAAACTGATCTAACATACATGCCTTAGGATTCAAATTTCATAGCCTTAAAATCAAATGTCTCACCCCAAATTAGCAGCAATAAATGGAGGAAAGGGCTATTACTAGTAAAGATGCTGGCTAAAACGAAAGTTAACAATTGATCCTTAAATACTAAAATGGACAGCAAAACTGCAAAGTGGAATCTTTGTAGACACTTCCTTGAGGGGTCACATTCTCACTGCCTCCTCAGAGTGGTTTCCATACCTGTTCCTGACTGACTCATTTCAAAGCAGTTATTAAGAAAAGGTTAACTTGTGTACTTAAACTTTTCTTATTTAAACAGAAATAAATGTGAAATCTTTTAGGATCATATGGTTTTAAATTAGTCCCATCAATTAGAAGTTTTGAGTCTTGATATGCAACACTGAATTTTTTCTAAAAAAATCACCCAAATCTATTACCCTTTCTTCTGACTAGGATAGAGTTTCCACGTGTTCATCAATATGTTATAGTCTAAGATTCATCCTTTAAATCAGAATATTAATTTTATGTTTTCAAACATATTTCCTAATCAGCCATATTTAGTTTTACTTTTACTGGTCTTTAAGCAAAACAAACAGTTCTTTGGTCTGCTGAGTGATATCAGATCTAGTATGAAGCTCATATGACAAATCTAAAGACAGCAGCAGTGAAAAAGGAATTTGCAACTTGATGAAACTACGTTGAGTACCTCTGAAAATGAAGAAGTAAGTAAGGTTGGCCTTTTGTGGCCAAATCAGAGGCCTGAGTTACTTGACTGTCACTGGGTTTACTTGACTATTGATAATAGCAAAGCACAGCATGTGTGCAGGGAGGATGAGCAAATCCCTCTCCCCAAAGACATGTTCTCCCTTGATCTGCTCACTCTTGGGATGATGACAGGCAGTTCATTATCAATTAGGTTCTTTGACTGGGTTTTTAAAAAGTGAAGTTAAATGTTCTAAGTAGCATTTTCTAAAAACAAAGCTATTAAAATAGGCACAGTAAATATTTGGTTTGAACTTTCATCTTGTATTTGAGGAAAAAAGATAAGAATTATGGTACTTATTATCACATATGTAGAATTCCTAAAATAGCTATTACTTCAAAAATACAGAAGAATAGCTGACATTTTGGCTTCTTACTTGCTGTTGGTTGAGCTTCCCTTTGAGAAATATTCAAAAGTTACATCTTTATCATGACTTAGAGCAGCTTATCTGGCCTCCTCATGGTCATTAATGTTATGCTGTTTTGTCCTCATGATTTAACTTCTTATAGCTTAGGTTATTTACTTTGCATTTGACTTCCTTTACCTACTCCCTCATTATTTTATTTATTTATTTATTTATTTATTTTGGAGACAGGGTCTTTCTTTGTAGTTTAGGCTGGCCCTGAGTTCACTGTGTAGCCCAAGCAATCTTCCTGCCTCTACCTCCCAAGTGCTGTGATTAAAAGCTTGATCCTGTGATTTGTGGTATGTAGTAATAATTGCTGGGGGGTGTGAGTCACCACGCCCGGCATTGTGGTATGTGGTTACTGGGTATCGAACCTGGGACCTTATGCTTGCAAGGCAGACGCCTGATCCACTAAGTTCCCGTTAGTTCTTACTGCTAGTATTTTTAAGTAACTAGATGAACATATTTCCTAACTGAAAATCATTTTCTACCTTCCCCTGTGGGTGTGCAAGCACTTCAAAAAGTGGAATCTCTGTAGGCACCTCATTGAGGGTCCCCATTCTCACTGCCTCCTTAGAGTGGATTCTATACCTACACTTTTCAAAAGGGGAGACTTTTCTACTAAGTATATTAGGGGTAAAACACACACACACACACACACACACACACACACACACACACACACACACACACTCCCATGAGAGAGAGAGGTAGTGACTATTTGATATTATTCTCTTCTATAAGCAAACTTAGCAGCAGGCTGTAAATTTGAGATGTGATTGGTTTGCACTCTAAGGACAGAGAAAGTTGTTCAGTTTCTCCAGAGTTGGTCATGATGTTTTTTGTTGTTGTTGCTGTTCAGAATAGACAACATCTTTGATTTATTGGAATCTCTTGCTGATGCATAATTATAATTCCCAGAGAATTCTTTTGAAGTCAATTTTAGTTTTTTTTTTTATATTGAAGGAAAAGAAGAATAAATCATGTCTTCATCTTTATTCTGCACTTCTTTGGAAGCCATTTTCAGTGTTGTTAAAGAAGCTAGAAACACCCATTCATCATTATAACCTATAGGCTTTAAAAAGCAGAACATATAAATTATTAGTCGTGTTTAAGAAATTCATTTTTCTTAAAGCATGGAAATGTTATTAATCCCAAAGATGAGCAGTCCTGATAATTTACAAATTTACAAAGACTGAGAAAAATATAATTAACCTCCCTCTACTAAATAAGATTCACATTCATCATGAGGTTTCTGTTTTCTTTTCAGAATTGACGTGTTTCTCTGCAAGGTCCATGAACTTCCTATGGGCTACTCCTCCACCCTTGGATCTCTGGCAGCTCTTTCCCATTCCTCATAACTCTTCCAACTTTCCCCTCCAGTATCTCTCACTGACTTGCGTAGCAGATGTATTGTTCTTTTGCTTGAATCCATGTGTTCCTTGGAGAGCAGTTTTCACTTCCTGTAGAGTGCTTGCAGTTTATCTCTGTAAGAGAATAGTTTTGAGTTTGGTACTTTGTCTATTTATTTTTTGTTCTAATTGGAATCCCTTTGGAGGTAGCTAAGCTACTGCTGATTGGCAACCTAAGTGCTGCTAGGACCTCTTCCATCTGTATGAAACAGTTACATTTTCATGTAGGAGGTTTAATGAAACTACAGAATACAGCTAAAATAACAATGATAATGAAAGATTCAAGTGGATTCAGGCTAGTTTCACATATGTGTTCTCAAGTTTGGATCAATTTGGCTAAAATTTTGTATTTTTAAAATTATTCCTCTGGGTTAGAATCATGTAAATTACTGAAAAACCTATTTGGATTGGAAATTCATGTTTATTTCATTACCTTGATTCTAAGTGGAGGATTATTTTTAATAAGAGAAATTTATAGTTGAATGGTAGTGTTACAAAAATTAGCAAGCAACATGAAAAATAAATTAAGATATACAGCAAACAAAGTGAACTTTGTGCTAGAATCTTGGTAAGGAGCCACTTAGTAGTATTTGCTTATTTTCATGTGATATCTGATAGTACACATCCAAAAATTGGTTCATAGAGAGTTACAACTGGCTGGCAGTCTTGTTTCTTACAGTTTTTGGTACATGGTGAGCGCCCTGCATCCCTACAGTTCTTAAGGGAGTAGTCATTGTCGATCACTTAGAGAAGCTAATATCAATTGGGGCCAATCTTGTTTAGACTACTTTACCACACCTCAAATACACAGAAGTTACAAATAAACATGATGTGATGACTTTGCTCCAATTCAAATAGATTTCAATAAGAAAGGCCAACCTTTCTTATTTCTTGGGTATTCAGAGACTCTTTGTAAGCTTGAATTGTCAATATCTCCTAATCTCTCAGCTATTTTTCCTCTTGATTTCTAATCTCTCTCAGACTGTTGCAAGGAAAATGCAATAGGGGGATTAATGGCTCAGTTCAGAAATGTTTACTTATTGGACAAGAGGAAAGGAATTTGATGGACATTCTTATTCTTTGTGTTTTGATTCAGAAATGCAACCAGATGCAGCCAGTCAATAATGGCTGGCTTTTTTTCAATTGTAATTTCTTGTTGTTAGGTGTTCATCAAAATAAGAAAGAGGAAAAAAAAGACAAAAAATATAATAGATATGAGAGATCAATGCAATCTCATAATTGGACTTGGGAGGGACTAAAAGAAGTCTGTGTGTCTGTGTAGGGATGGCACACACATGTTAATGTGTGCATGTACATTAGGATGGAGGGAGAAGCTCTGAGGACAAAATCTTCCTTGTTTTGATACCATGGATAGGTAGCTTACTAGAGGCTTAGAGAAATCTTTACATACACTTCGTCCTCATTCTTCACACAAGACAGGATTTCCGAGATATACAGAAGGAGATTAATATCTCTGAACATCTGTGCCTAACTTAGGTTTGTGTGTTTGTTCTGTGTCACTGGAAGCCTTTTCCCCTCTTATAGACAATTCCAAACCAGTCACTGGAAATTCACATTTAATATTACTCGAAGAATTTTGCCACCAGATCTATGTAACAGTATGAATTTTGCAAGTCTTATGAAATAGATTATGCAGAGTTCTCCAAACCCCTTTTCTAAAACTCACATAAAGTACATCTCAGAGAAACTGAAAAGCACCTATTCACTGAATTCCTGTCCTGTGCAAAGCACTGTGCTGATTCTGAGAAAGACAGGAAATATATGGTATGGTCTATGCCACAGTGAGCTGAAGGAAAAGATAAAATTTATATGTGTGAAAGGCTAAAAATAAAGCTGGCTTTCATCTTTTAATTATATATCAAAGCAAGGGAAAATTAATTGCCACACACATTAGCCTCCCACATTCATGGCTTTGCTTTCTGCTATTTCATTTATCCATTGTCAACTGCAGCATAAAAGCATTAAATAGACATAGAATTATTTCAAAACACTAAATAACTCATTGCAGTGTATTATTTAACTGTTCTATGTTATTGTAGCTATAGTCTCTTGCTGGGTCTGATTTATCAATTAAACTTCATCACAAATACATATTTATAGGTAAAAACATACTCAAAGAGTTCTGTAACTTCAGGCATCAACTAGGATTTTTGTAATGTGTCTTCTGTGGATAAAGGGGGATGACAGTAACACAAAATGCAAGTGGAAGAAGTTGAGAGATCTGTACTGGTTCTCAGTGGTTTGGCAATTCTGAGTAGAACACAAGGAACAGGCATAAGCTAATGAGGAAGGATAGATGGAACTTAGAAAATAAAGACAGAGGTGGGAGATTAAGTCAGGACTCAACAGAAATATTTATATGCAGAACAAACAAGGCAAAAGATATCCCAAATGATTCAAATAATTCTATCAAAAGCAAGGAGGTCAGTAAACTACTGTTATAGGGTGGAGCTATGCACTGATAAGAAGTAGAGAAGTGACGGGAAGTAGGTTGATGATGGATTGTCAGGGCAGGTGAAATGCACCTTTTGCTGTGGGAACCTGACAAGTGAACTTAAACTTGAAGATGACACAGTCAGAGAGTATTATTCAGTGGAGTACAAGACAGTGCAATGAATGAGGTAACTTGTGTGTCTATGCTTTAGTGGCGTAGACAAGAGCCTGTGTGCACCCTTCCTGCTCCCCACTCCTGCTCATATTACTGTCCCTTGGCCCATATTCATCACCCACATACAATTTTACCTTCATCTGCCCACTTCTCCATAGTGAAGAATGAACAATTTTTAAAACTATAAGATCTGCCACAAAAGATCTCAGTTTGGAAAGTAAAGGATCTCTGTTTTTACCTTCAACGTGGCTATCAAGGCCTGGTTTTCAATTTCTCATTGGCCCCATCTTTTCTTTGCTGTTTCTTCTTGTCTAAGAATGTGGCCTTTTAAAATCATGTCCCAAACAGCTGAGGAGTGTAACTTAACAGAGAGCTTTCCTGGTATGCCCATAGTCCTGGGTTCTATCCCCAGGAAAGCACACGTACATGCACACCCACACACCATCCTACATGCATCTTCTATCATATCTCCTCACCATGAGCTCTCCCACTCTAGAGAATTTTCACATGCTGTTTTCACTTCCTGGAATGATCTTTCCCTTCTCTACTAATCTCTATCTCTCGCTTCCCTACTCATATTTACTTTTGAGCTCACCCCAGCCTTATTTCAAAGACCCTTACTTGACCAAGTCTTGTTATAAGGGCCTCATAGCAATGTACAGCTCTCTTGCCTTTACATTTTGGATTGAAATTGAAATATATGCATTCAACTTGCTGGTTAATGTCAATTTTTTACCAGTGCCATAGACTATTTTTGCTCCTCATTTATTTCCAGAATTTAGCATGTGCCGAGCCTATAGTAGACTCTCAAAAATATGCAGTGAAAACAAAACAATCTATGATTGTATCTGAGAGGAAGTGAATATTTCTATCTATTAAAAATCTTCAGTTATTAGATATGTTACTTATTTTTTAATTATTTGGCACTGGTTATTAAAAATAAGTGATAAGATTATATTTCCAAATCATATACTGATCATTTTAGTGTTGGGACTGGAGAATCCTTGGGCCTTGGCAAATCTGTGCATTTTTTCAGCTTGCCTCTTGTCATTCTAACCTAAATGTAGGCAAATATCCTGGGTATGTAAAGCTGCCACTGAAATGCAGAAAACCTCCAGGAATTTAAATTGCTTTCATTCTAATCATCCCATCTCCTCAGATAGGGGCAAGATTTCTGAGCCTTGAGAGAAGCAAAACTGGCTAGGATAACTAGTTTTGACAGATTTTTAAAGGCTCAAGTTCTGTATGGTGAAGGGAACTCTTTTTATTGTACTTTTTAAGTTAAACACAAGGTGATAAAACAAGAAAATTGCACAACTTGGGAGACCTGTAAAAACAATCCAGCTACCACTGTATTATTCAGGACTTTTTGCCTTTGAAACAAAAATGCTAATTAACCAATCAGGATGAAATGTCAATTTGAGAGAGAAGTAACGTAAAACTTCCGTAAATCATCCAAACACCAAAAAATCTGTTACATCTCATTTCCAACACACTCTGCTGCTGTGAAAATTCACTCTCATAACTCAGATCTCTGAGCACTAAATATTCATGTAATTATAATTATTCCTTAAACATAACTCTATAATGATAGGAAGGAGTTTTCCTGCAGTCTGCCTAGCATTTTTCCAAAGGGGTAAAGTGACTTAATACAAATCATGCTCTTTTGGAATAATTTTGTTTTATCTACATGTTTCTTCATGATCCAAATAGAAGACTTTTCTTTTTTATACTTGAAGTGCAGTTGTCTGGGGACATGTTCTCTATGGTGTTTGTTAAATTAAAGCTCATCTTTTAAGCCCAGCCTTTATTATGCTTTTCAATAGTTGGCTGGCAATATCAAAGACCTTGCTTCCTCACTCTTGCACTGTGGAGAACACTGGTAGGATGATCACAGGGGAGTGAGCAGGCTTCAGAGGTTCTTAAAAGACGACTTCCATTTCCTTGGCAGTAGGCCCCATACTGTGCTCCGGGTGATTCTTAATTCTTCCTGCCATTGGTTCTGAGGGGCAGGCTTTTGTGGGGAAGGATTATTTGTTTCTTTAAAATTTACCATGGTTCTTTTTCCCTCCCACCTTTCCCTCTTTCTTTTGAGGCTTGCAACAATACAATGTTAGTGATTCGATTTTTGTTTTGCCAAGAATTCATCTATGCCTGGTAAAATGTAGTTAAATTTAATACTGTAGTTTGAGGTGAAATAGAAGTGAAGATGGCTTAACACATGAAGTGGGTAAAAAAAAAAAAAGTGTAATTGAAACAGTATGATGTTGATGAGGCGGTGTGTGAGGCTGTCAGGAGGCATTATAATATGCTGATGAACTAGACTGGCTTCCTTGGTCTGCTGTATGCAAATGTCCCATTATTTTTGGTGGAGGAAAAGAGCTTGGCATATTAATTAGCTTTGTCTTTCGAGATGCAGGTGAAACCTTTTCATTTTGTTTTCTGAAAAAAAAAAAGACAATATTTCCCTAAACTATATTTGAGTGTCATTTGATAAATTTAAGAAATGAAAACTCATCATAGGTTTTTAAATTTTAAAACAAAATATTATTTTAAGCATTAAACATTATAACCACTGGCTGTAAAATTTCTAACTTTATGTAAATAAAACCATATAAGAAACCTCCTAATTTTAAATAATGAATCAAAAGAGTTAATTTTTTAAAGTAATGTAAAATTTGAAATATAAAGATTAGTTCTATTTCTTATATTTGGAATTTAAGTTGTTTTTATAATTGACACGTTTGTTTCCTGGTGCAGCTATCAGCAAGTGATCTAGGATATGTCAATCTGTCTCTTTTTTCTGGTCAATCTGTTTCTTCATTCTGAAAGGGGTGTGTCTGTGTGTGTGTCTATGTGATTGTATCTGTGTGCTGGGGTCAAATCTTGCTACAGGTGTTAAGGAGAAACATTAATGAATTTTAAAATTGCTCTTTACTTAAAAAACTGAAATTAATTATTAAAGTTTATAAAATTGTACACTTTACTTTTTAATCTCCAAGTTATTAGCCACTTGCTATAGGTGTTATGTGGTTTCTTTATGCTTAACATTTCCAAATAATTTTAAGTGATCAGTGTCCTGGTTACTTGGCAGACCTTAATTATTCATTAACTGAGGGATGCCTTGAGTCCCTGTGATATTAGGAGTGAGTTTTAGTTACTTGCTTGGATTCCTGGAAAGTTAAACTGGAGGTGGAGGGTGTTATAATGTACTTGACCTTGTGGGAATTGTTAAACCCAGATCATGAGGTTCCCCAAAAAACACCAGGAGACATCTATGATGTAAATACATGAGGGTTTATTCAAGCTCTAGCAGGGACTCTCAACAGCAGGATGCTGAGAGAGCCTCGAACAGGGTTGGGTTTTTATGGTGGGGATTAGTGGGGTGGTGGAAGTTTCAAGACGTGGTGTGATTGGATAGGCTAAGAATTTAAAAAAGAGTACGGGGGGCTTTAGGTATTGGCTAGCCAAGGCATTCCTTTGTCTCAAGGACTAGCCTCTTTATCAGGACATGTGGGGTGAAGGTCAGTCACAGCCAGAATCTTTAGGTTTAGCCCTATCAGGTAACAGAAACTTTGCTGCCCTGGCAATTGGTCCTTGCTAGTAACATGTGCCCTGCTTGGATTACTCATGTTCTAAAGAATTTTGGGACTTTTCTTAAGATGGAGACTTTAGCTCAGGGCCAGGCCCTTTTTCAAAGTGGAGTTAAGTTAGTCAGGCTGGGCTCTACAGGAATGATTGTCCATTAACCCATGCTAGCTGGAGCCAGGAGGAAAAGGAATGGTAAAATAAAAAGGAGTAATATTCTTAAGGAGAAAAGAAAAACACACACAAATTTGTTTAAGAGTATATACACATTTATGTCATATGGCGTGAAAATACAAACAAAACAATGAACAAAACAATTGAACAAAACAGTGTGATTCATATGATTCCAGTGTCAGTGTTAAGGCTGTGAAACTAAGGGTGCAGCTGGTCCATGGGCAGAAATCTTTAGCTTTCTCCCACTATCTACTGGTGGAGAAATTCCTGCACTGGAATATAAGCTGTCCAGAGAGCCAACTAGGCCATATTGTTGGGGCTGGTGGAAGGAGCCAAACACCTGACCTCACCCATGTGATTAATTGGTCCCACTTCCTGATCAACAAAATCATGGTTACCTCAGTGAGAAACCTCCAGAGGCTTAAATAACCAGAGAATCAGGATAACCTGAAATGGCTATCTGTAATACTCAAGTTTCTAAGAAATAATTCACAGAGACAGAATTTGTTTAAAAACTGTTTCCCAGAGGATTTCCATAAAAAATTAAAATAAGTAATCTTGGCTAGAACACAATTAGCCTGCAGAAAAATAAAGTTCAACTGTAGTGTAAGTTTATCTAAATTTATTCAATCTCCTTACTTTTTTTTCTGTAATTAAAAGGAAAAGAGAAAAGGGGTAGTAAGAAGGGAAAGGAAAAAATTGATGGTTAAAAATAAAATAAAACAAAGCTACAATTAAGATTATTTATATTTACCTTTAAGGGCAATGGTCTAATAAACTTCAAAGTTATTTATTGTGCTGAGTCTTTTTAAAGTATACTATGCAGAAACAGGTGCACTGTGTTCTTAGGGGGAAAGAGGTTGTAGTAATGGCAGGGGAATGGAAAAAATGATAATTAAGATGCATCATGGGCTGGTGCAAATTCTTAACATTGATTATGATCATAATATATATGTCTAATGTACCAATAAAATTAATTTAAATATGTAAATAGAAATTGATAGCCTCATGCATGTATTGCTTATACATTTTATATTTTAAGAATATATTTATATATATAACTAATACTTGAATTTAAATATTTTATTACAAAAGAAAATAGCACTTGAATCCATTTAAAAGTGTCATTTTAGAGTCTTTTTTTCCTCCTAATTCCTTTCATAGTCTTCATTTAATTTAAGAATCTTTAATTTCCATTTTAATTCATTGACTCAATCCTTCTTTGCACTATACTTCTTTTTGGAATTAGG
>PVIR01003099.1:20662-93043 GCA_004026965.1 Petromus typicus
TTTTTTTTTTTTTTTTTTTTTTTTTTTTTTTTTTTTTTTTTTTTTTTTTTTTTTTTTTTTTTAGGTTTTTTGAGACAGGGTCTCGCTTTGTGGTTCAGGCTGGCCCTGAGCTCAGCCTCCAACTCACATCACAGCAATCCTCCTGCCTCTGCCTCCCGAGTGCTGGGATTACAGGCGTGAGCCACCACACCCGGCACTATGGTATGTGGTACTGGTTGCTGATGGGAGTGAGTCTCCACGCCCAGTATTGTATGTAGTTACTGGGGGATCGATCCTGGGTCCTTGCACTTTCAAGACAGGCACTTGAACCACTGAGCTAACTCCCCGGCCCCTAGTTTCACTATTCTTAAATGAGTCTCTTTAAAAAATGAAGAAGACTGTCATGAGACTTCCCAAATGCCTAGAAATATTGTATGTCTAAGAATGGACCTGTATTATAGGTAGATATTAATTGAAAATTATATTTTATATTATCTCTAATTTGAGGCCTATACTAGCATTTTAGGAGATTAATTCAGGTAATGCATGTTAGGCTTCTAAAACTGTTGTAAAGACATTGACTCTGTTCCTTTATAGTAGCCTGCTTATTCTATTAGTCCTCCAATGGAGGAGAGTGAAAATGTGATTTAAAAATAAATTTAATAGATGGGGGAGGATCAGTGGAAGGCTGTGTGGACAGCCCTACTCTTTTTATCACTGTAATTTTCATTTTTATCTTTCCCAAGAAATACTTCTTATGTGGTTTTCTTTGCAGAAAATTTTCTTGGAAGTCAATTGCATACACTATAAAACAGAATATTTTGCAAGAGAAAACCTCGTATTGTTAGGACTTTTATCAAATACAATGAACGTTATGCAATCAAAGTAATAATTTGATGTTTATAAATCTTAGGTCTTAATAAAAACTAAAAATTTTAGCATAAATTATAATTCAGATCAGTTCAATTTTTATTCCATATGTATATATGCTTTCAATAAACAAGTACCTTTTGTTAAAGGAAAATAGGTAAACTAAATATGTGTATTTCATCATCTTAAGCCTTAGCATAAGTGGCTTGGAAAAGGTCTGCAAAATAACCAGGGTACTGAACATTCACCATGAGTAATTTGATGTTTGAGTTCATATACTCCTCATATCATAGTCATTTCCTCCTTTAGATATCATTTAGTCTAAATTTATATTTTTAGCCTGATTCATCTCTCAGCTTCAACACAGTTTATCTTTTAACCACATTTACAAATTGCTAAATGCGTCCATATACATACATAATGAATTGATAAATATTAGATGAAAAATATGTTGACATAAAGGCTTAAGGAGTTCATTTATGTTTAGACAAATCTATGCATATTTACAATAAAAGTAAATCTTTCGGTTCTATAGGGAGTGTCTACTTGGACAAATACAATTAATCTTGGCTTACAGATGAGAACTAATTCTTTATTATCTATCACTTTACCACCTAGATTACTCCAAAAACCTATGAGTGATTTCATGAATGTTCATACTACATGAAGTTTCTTGAATTATCTTACTTCAACAGATTTCTTCTATGTTTAAAATATTTTAAGGGCATATTTTGTCCTTAGAATGAAGCTGAAAGTCCTAAACATACTATTCATGATAAACTTAGAGCAAAACTACCTTCCCAATTTTATGAGTCATTGTGCCACCTAAGAAAATTTCAACCAAATTAGATCTTTCTTCACTTCATGACTCCCTTCTTTAGTATGCCCTAAAATTAGAATGGCTTCTCTACTTACCATTTTTTCTTTAGGATCAGTACGGTAAAAAACATATCCTTAGTATCGTGACAGACTAGAATTCTAAACTGGGTATTTCCCCCTCACTAGGTATGAAACCTTAGGCAGATTTTTTTCACTCTTAACTCAGTTCATAACTCTGCTAAAGACATGTCAATCAGTTTTTGGTATCATACCATGTACGAACACCACAAAAATTGGATATCACAAAATGAATACTTATTTTTTGTGCATCTACAGGTGGCTGGGCTTAGCTCTAGGTACTGGGCTTAGATCAAGATTTCACCATGGGTCTTTTATGCTTTGGAAGGATAAATGGATATAAAGATGGATTCTTCTGAATTTGGCAGAAATGCAGACTTCAGAAATACAAAATACATCTTTGATTAGTTTGGCATAAATAGAGTCACATTAATGGGGTGATGTTAAGAATTAGATCTAGACACCTCTCCCCAAGCCTCATGCAATCATAGGTAGGGCTTTGGGGATATGACAGGATCATGGGTGCACTATACTGGATTAGTCCACTGATTGGTTTGGCATAGCTCTCAGCGTGGATGATGGATTTATTGAAGAGGGAAGACCTACCTACCTTGTGTGAGAGTGGTAACAGCCAATAGGTTTGTTGTCTGGATGGAATAAAAAGGGAAAGAAGAAGGAAGGTGCACTCTTTCCTATCCATGCCATGAACTGTTTCTCCTCTGCCTTATCCCTCGGCCATGCTGCCCTGTCTTGGAACCAGTAGATTATGAATTGAAATCTCTATAAACTGAGGCAGAATAAAATGTTTCTTTAATATGTAAATGTTAGGTATTTTGTCCCAGTAGTAATGAAGCAAGTAAAACAGAGAATATATTTGCCTTTTCTTTGGACAAATTATATTGTTATAGAATGAAAAACATAAATACAGGAAAGAGGATAAAGAATAGTGAACAGTCATGGAATTCATATGGTAGTATTATTGGCAGATTCATTTAGATATCGTGGGTTAGGTTCTAACACAGTGTGTGGCACAAATATATTTGACTTTCTCTACTTTCCTCGTCCTCTTCAGAATCTAAATGTTTATCTACTTCCCAAAGTTTATTTTGATTTCAAGTAAAATTAATCATTTTTTCTTCAGCAAATGTGTTGCCTCTAATGATTAACTTAAGTTCTAGTTTATCTCTTTCCTTGTATATGTTTAATAATAATAAACAGATTGGGGTATGTTTGCAACTAGTATCTGTCACTTTGCTTCTTTGTGCTTTTCACTTAGTAGGCACTCAGTACATCTGCAATAGTCTATATCCAGCTGTTCTTCAACCAGATTTTTAAAAGTTATGTTCAAGTAGAACTTTTGGCTTTTTTCACATAGTCCACATTATGTCTTTATCTAGTAAATCAAAGAAACCCAGTAAAATTCTTAAAAATATACTGAAAGCCATAAATGACCATGCTTCCAAGTGGAAATGAAGTTTTACATTATGTGAATGTAATATTTTGCCTAAACTCTATATCCTTAGAGCAAAGGTGATAAAAATAGCTTCAGCAGATAAATGATAAATAATTTCTTGACAAGTATGTGAACAACCCTGTAGAATTACACCCAGGAAACACTTTGGCCTTCTTGCCTTTGTCATTGTCCCCAATGTGGCTGCCAGTCAGACTATAGAGCTCACAGGCCTCCTGCATCTCAGGCATGTTAGTTTGCTGATGCCAGTTCTTTTCTCAACTTTCAGCATAGCCCTGTCTTTGAGTGATAATATTTGATTTCTGTCTTCTGCAAAGCAAAATAAATTCACATCAGGTAAAATTAAACTTTTAAGAATATGAGAGCATAATAAATGGTTCTCTTCTTGTATTAACCTGACTTTAACAGTGGCCCCCAAGGATATTTGGTGAGAGCAGTATGGTATATGGCCACCTGGTAAGTTAAAAATATTTCCTAAACATGTCTCTTTTAATTCTCAAAAATTTATTTTTCCTCATTTCTAATTGATTTTATTGGTACATTTTGTACATATGTTATGATCACATTCAACATTGAGAACTGTACATGACTTATCTTCATTCTCTTTTTCCCCTTCCCACTTATCTCCCTACAACCCCACCTCCTATATACATGTGTTATTTTGTTTTTTTAATCATCACTTTTTTTTCTTTCCCTTCTTTATTTTCCACAACTTGCCCTTTCCCCTTGCCTTTTTTTAAAAAATTATCTTTATTGGTACATTAAATATACACATCATGATTGCACTCCATAAAGGGGATTTGTACCAGTATAAGACACAACTTAATTCTCATTTTTTCCCATAGCCCCACCCACCCTACCACCCCCCATATATATAAAATTTGTTTCCTTACTTTTTTGTTACAATCTCAACATTGTCCCCTTGCCTTTTGCACATTTTCTTTCTGTCATACATTTTGGCATTTATCTATACCTTCAGTTTTTTATGTTAGAGAAAGGATGTGATATTTACACTTCTGTGTCCTATTTATTTCACCAATGAGTATGTCCTCAATGAAATCTGTTTGAGTATAAATGACTGAAATTGGTAATTCTTTATGGTTCAGTAATACTCCATTTTATTAAAGAACACATTTTCTTTATAAAAAGTAAAATCTCCTATAAATTGTTAAAGTGGCTTAACTTATCAGAGGACTCTATCACTCTGCCATTCAAGCACAAGTACAAAATAAGTACCGCTGTGCTATCTGGTCATTGCTTATGTGGTGAGATAAGAGGACTGTTCAACTTGGAATCAGAGGCCTTCAGTTCAACTCTATTACATGGGCCTCAGTTTCTTCATCAGGAGCATTATTTATATTTGTTAATGTCTCCTTATATATCCCTTTTATGATGACCCTTTGAAACTGTTTTCCATGGAGATGAGGGCAGTAGGAAAGAGGAAAGAAGAGACAGTATTGTTTGAATAAAAACTATCTTTGTACCATTTTCAGTTACTGCTTTAGTTATGCAGGAAAGATAATTATTTTTTATTCTTTAAAGTATCTACCGCCTCTTAATAAAGGTTTGATATCCCTTTATGCCTTGAATTCCTTCTTTGAAGAGTTTACATATATTGCTTCTTATAAAGTTTGGCTGAAATTTGTCATTCAGCATGCCAGAGTCTGACTACAAAACATACCAAAATAATTTTAGAAGACTTTGTATTGAACATCTACTGGCTCTCTGTCACATTAAGCTGAGTTTCTCATATACATCTGGTAGCATAGTTTTACAATTATTTCTATTTTGATCCTATTCAACTTCCCAGAAAAAAAATATATAGCTTTTAATATACTTTGGTTTGTAGGCCTTTGTGATTCTGATTCCAAATTACATACACATGTGTTAAATCCAGTTTTATTCTCATAAAAGAAACATTACATGACCACTCTTCTATGAGTTTCCATGTGAGACAAATTATGTTCTGTTGTAATCTGGAGTCTTTTAGTTTTCTTATGAGAAAATGTCTGAAAGTTGTACCTTGTTGTTTAAACTACTCAGTTTGTGTAGAATATGAGAACTAAGATAGCTTTGTTTTGCTTTCTCCTTGATGTACCCACACAGCATTAAAATTAAGATTATATATATATATTTATCTTTAAGGGCATTTGTCCAATAAACTTCAAAGCTATTTATTGTGCAGAGTCTTCTTAAAATATACTATGCAGAAATAGGTGCACAGTGTTCTTAGACTAAGGTTACTATTTAGTCACTTTTCCCACTACTGGAGCAAAATATATGTATAACTTAAAGTAGAGATGGTTTACTTCACTTATGGCTTCAGAAGTTTTAATCATGGGAGGTGGTTCCATTGCTGTGTGTCTGAGGTAAGGCAGAGCATCATAGTAGACTAACAACATCCTGGTTGACAGCTCCAGGTGCACGTGGGAGACAGGCTTACTTCACAATGGCCAAGAAGCATTGTGCAGTGGAAGAAATGCAGCATGAGATACTTTTCAAAGGCATAACATCTAGTTCCTACTGCTAGCAAGGCTCTATCTCCTCACAGAATCAGTGGATTAATTCCCTTAAGAGTACAGTGCCTCTATGACCCAGTCACCATTCTAGGAGTCTCTTATTCTAGACAAGGGGGCAAGATTACTGTCACAGTTTACTTATTTATTTACAATTTATATTCCCTCACACCCCCATTATACAGGGAGTTTGATATAGTAGGTAACATTAGAAGCTCTGGGATCAAAGTAAATCAGATGGGGAATCAGTCTCTGTCTATGAGAAAATTAAATGGCTTTCCTTAGGCTCACTTTCATTATCTTGAAAAAGGGGATTATTTTAGTTCATACTTTATTTTACTCAATACACTTGATTAAAGGTTTCCTGTGTACTGGTTTATGTCCTAAATGCTGGGTAAGCTTCAAAAGGCAAAATCCCTGTTCTTGACTTCAGCTGAGAGGAAGAGAAAATGTGTGGATAAATGAGCACACAATACCAGTAACAATCACTGCGATCAAAAAGCAGTTGGCACTATCTTAGGCTGGTAAGTTTATCAAGTCTTTTCTAAAGAAGGTACATTTAAGGTGACATTGGATAAGAAGGAGGCAACCACACAAAGATCTCAAAAACATTCGAGTAAAAGGAAGCAGATAGAGTAACAGCGCTGTGGCTAAAATGAGTTTACTCTACTCAAGAAACCTGAAAAAAGGAAACTATAACTTGAATTCTATAAACTATGTAGAAAATTATATCATCAGTAGAGAAGTACTAATAAAAAAGAATAGGAGAAAGAGTATAAAATGGTTAGGGCCAATCAAGCAAGGAACATAACGGTAAAAAAGAACTAATGTCAGCTCTTTGTATTTGATAAGAAGGATAAGATCTTGTAAACCAAGAGAAAGAGCTTCAATTTAGAATGACTAGGAGCCACTGAAAGGTTTAAAGAAAAACATATCTTGGCTTGATTAATATCTTTTGAAATGTGATTTGGGATATTCTGTGGAGAATGCTGTGTACCACATAGGTCTTAGTAGGTGTCTACTGCAGTGGCCTAGGTGAGAAGATGAAGCTATAGAGGTGGAGACAAACAGGAAGTTTTAGAGCATATTTTGAAGGGAAAACCACTAAGATTTGTTAATAGGCTGAATGTGGGAGTGAAAAGATGGGACAAAGAAAAAATGATTTCTAGGATTTTGGCTTAATAAGCTGAAGGATGATGATAGTGTTTTCTGAAACGAGCAAGATGGAGGAGAGGTATGTTTTGGGAAGGACACCATGAGTTCTTCATAGGCCTTTTAAACACCTAAGCAAGGGTGTTAAGAGCACTGGAAAATATGAGTATGGAATTAGGAGACCAGTCAAGGTTGGAAATGAAATTTTAGAGTCATTATTACATAACAACTTGAAGTGTTATATGATACCATCCAGGCAGAGAGTGAAAACAAAGAAGAATCTTCTCAGATGGGCCTTAAATGCACAGATATGTAGCAGTGAAGCAGAAGTGAGTTCAACAAAGGAGACCAAGCAGGCATGGGCACTTTTCATGTGGCAAGCTGGAGCTCAGTCCTGCTGGTGATTTCTGGGAAATGGTATTGAACACGACTCAGAGTTCTACCACCCCAAAATTTAGGAGGCTAGTTTATCATCCTCTGAGTGTTTGGTATGGTATCAACTCATTTGCCCTTTGGAAATGCTCTGTATAGGCCAAGAGAAAGACCATATGGGGGTTACAGATGCTCATGGCAGAATACACAGCTTGTACTAGAACAAATGCTGAGATCTGACATCAGTTGTTTGTTACTATTGTGTTCCTTGCTTGCTTGGCCCTTAACCATTTTAGGTTTCTTCACCAAATAGTGTAGGAACAAAAGATATTACAATTGATAAAGTTGATTTATTGAAACAAGAGAGAATTCAAAAATTCTTCATTAATGGTCATACCAAAAAATGTCACAAACTATTTCAAGCATATTAACAAGTGCCTGAATAATTTTCCTTGTATTATTGTTGTTGTTGTTGTTGTTGTTGTTGTTGTTATTATTGAGACAGAGTCTCGCTTTGTAGTTCATACTGGCCCTGAGCTCAGCCTCAAACTCACATCACAGCAATCCTCCTGGCCCTGCCTCCCGAGTGCTGAGATTACAAGCATGAGCCACCACAGCTGGCACTGTGGTATGTGGTACTGATTGCTGGTAATGTGAGTCTCCATGCCCAGTATTTTTGTATGTGGTTATTGATGTAAAATACCAGTACATTTTAAGGCAGGTTCTTCAAGTGGTAAAGATACCACTAAATATGGCACCATTAAATATGAAGGTAAATATACATGAAGTTGATATTTGATATTTTTGGAATGTTAGAATAAAAATTAATATGATATAATTCCCTGACATTCAATGCTTTTCTCTCAAAGAGATAAAAGTTTGCAATTGATGGTGGTTTTTTTTTTAGGTTTTTTGAGATAGGGTCTCACTTTGTAGTTCAGGCTGGCCCTGAGCTCAGCCTCAAACTCACATCACAGCAATCCTCCTGCCTCTGCCTCTAGAGTGCTGGGATTACAGGCATGAGCCACCACACCCGGCACTGTGGTATGTGGTACTGATTGCTGCTGGGTGTGAATCTCCACGCCCAGCGTTGTATGTGGTTACCGAGGATCCAAAGGGGGGTGGGGGGTGGCCTCGCGCTTGCAAGATAGGCACCGGAACCACTGAGCTAAATCCCCAGGCCGAAGTTGAAATACTTTTAAACTTCTTATCTAAGCAAGTGGCAACACTGAGACCAAGGCTCAGGTTTATTCACATCTGATGTGATTTCTTCTTCTCTCTAACATAAAGTAAATAGGGAAATGCTTGTTTAGGGCTACTGTATGCCAGGCACTGGCAAAAAACATTAGAAAAAATAGCTATTTGAATTCTGAAATCACTATTATTTAAGTCGCTTTGGATATCTGTGAGGTCCACATAAATGATTCAACCAATTCTAGATCAATAATGAAAAAAAATGTGTCCGTGGTGAATATGCAGACTTTTGTGTTATTATTTCCTGAAAGTCGTACCAACTATATGTAAAGTATTTGCATTGTAGTAATTATGTGTAAACTAGAGGTCTTTTGGAATTTTAATGAACTATTTAGGTCATATGCATATACTCCTTTGTTTGATTTAGGTGACATAAGCAGTTTTCAATTTTGGTATCTGTGGGGATCTTGAAAACAATTCTCCACAGATACGGAGGAAAGCATCTAGGAAAAGGAAATAAAATAGGAGAAAGCTATTATCATCTCTCTTTTAACTGCTGTGGTGCCATCCGTGCCAAAGAGGGAGTAAAACCCAGGCTTTCTGCCGCATCTCCATTCCCCTCAAGCCACTTTGCTAGCACTTGGCAGTAATGAAGTACATCTTGTCACTGGGTTGGATAAGTGACACAAGCCATGCATGGTACCTTTCTCTTGAATTCAGTTCAAAAGCCATGTTGCCAGAGGTCAAAGAAAGAAAATAGTTACATTTACCACCAGCAGTCTTAGTTATAAATGAAAAGTGAAGGGTCCTTTTGGTATGATTTGAAGTGACTAGTTTTCACAAATTTCTAATATATAGATAATTAACAATGAAGACTATTGAGCAAACCTTTCAGAGCTCACAGATTTCAAAAACAGGATATTCTTGTTAGCTCCAAAATTCTGCTTCTACTTTTATGTATATAAAACTAGAACCACAAAAGAAATTACTTTCCAATATTTCTTCTCATTTAAATTGTCAAATTCCTATGTCATAGAGGTTAGCACAAGATTTTGTACATACATATGCGTTTGCTTTCAGTTTTTGTTTTTGTCTCAAATGGTAAGAAAAGAACATATTCAGAAAACTTAAAATTATTTATCATATATTACTCTACTTCTAATCATTAGCAGATGTAGCAATTTGTGTTTTATAGAATGCTAATTTACAAGTGAAGAGAACTGTAAGCAAATGAATTAAGGCAGAGCCTTGTAATTTAAATATTCTTCTGGGGAGAGTACACTGCACATAAACTGGCTTAGTGCTTCCTATTTGAACTATCATTTTATTTTATCTTTATTTTTGTCTTGAGATATGTAATTTTACATCACGTATATGGTAGCTCATGGTTTAAGATTTAATAGTCAAAGGTCTCTTTAATATTTTCAGCTAGATTCCATTAGAAATGCTTAAAGAACTTGGGAGACTATTTCATTATTAATGTTCTTGTCAAATGAAGCAAGAGGTAAGCTTCAGGTGTCTTTGAAATAACGAAGGTCGACACAAAGTTCTGTCAGGATTTTGGCCAATAGTTATTTCTGTTTTATAAAGTTGCATTTAGCTTCAAAGATTACTTAAAAGTTTTGTTTATGATTTTGAAATATTACCTACAAAAATAGAAAAATGCAAAGACAAATATGAGAAATAATTTGATATGTTATTAAAGGTTTTGCACCTCAGAGTTCCCTATACATGTTATATATAAGCATAAAATTAATATAAAAATAATTTCTACCATTTTTAATCCAATAAAAACATGATGATAAATAAAATACCTTCTGAAAACTTCAAAATACTTATGTTAAATCTTAACCTACTCATTTGATTGTGCTAATATTTGCCACATAAATGAAATTAAGATGATTTTGTTCTTTAGAATTTTCTAGTGAAAATCAAACATTTTAATTGAGAATAGAACCATATAATTGTTATTGCCTTCATGTTCTTTCAAATAAATTGATGCAAGAGAAATTAATAATGTAAAATCATATGAATTTGAACTATCAGTCTGATTTTAACAAATTATATACTTATAATACATCATTACAAAAAATATATGCTCTAGTATCAATTTCTGTATAATCATGCTACAGTATATAATTTGAACTAAGATCTTTCTTTGCTGATTATATGGCTGACTAATATTTTGAAAATATTTCTATAACTCACTAAAAGGATTAAATGTTCTATCTGATATCTGCAGTAACTATTTGAAATATATGATCAAGCTGGTTAGAACATAAGGAAATCCTGTAAGGAGAATGGCTAAGCGAGCATAGAAATCTGGACATACAAAGGCACACTGAGCTCTTTATCTTGGGAAATTCTTGACATCTGAGTGGAGGATAAATACAAGGCCCTTATAAAAGGAAAAAATTGATCATCTATTGTGAATTGGCAGTACATATTTATGTGACTTAGCAAACAAAGCCCACAAATTGAACATTTACAGTATTGTTAGATGACTCACACACACAAATAAAAGTCCTTGTCAGACGTACATTCTACCAACACAAATTCCAAGTGATTTTTTGGATAAAGTTAAAATGGCTACCTATCTACTAGGAGTAATCACTAAATGTCCAAGGAAACCATGATGGTATAGGATCAAAAAAGCCACAAAGACAGAATCAAAGTATAGGATTCACTAGCTAAGGATGTAATTAAGTATTTGTATTGGAATTACTAAAATAAGGCATTAGATATTAGTAAGGAACTACAAGCTATCAAAAGTACACTAATTTTAAAATAAAGATATTAAAAATTAAAATAATATGTTAAAAAACACTACTTGGATTGAACAATTAAGAAATGGAAAACTGAAAAACAATGAATTGTAGAATAAAAAGGCAATAAATGGAAAATATGGGAGCCAGATGAAGAGATGCGGAGGGCATGGTAAGCAGATCTAACTTACATCTTACAGGTATTCATTCAGGAAAGAAGAAATATGAAAAAGGGAGGAGGCTGACATTTGAAGATAAAACAGATTAGATTTGATGAAAAATGCAAACCTTTAGGAACATTAACAAATTCCAAGCAGGATAAATAAATATATCTACAACTACATACAGTGAAACCCAACTATATAACTCCAAGACAGGAATAAAATCTTAGAAGAGCCACAAAGAAGGAAAATTCAACAAGCACCATTAGATGTAGAACCTTCTTATAGACTCAACAAAGAGAAAACATTAAAATAAAAGCTTTAGAACACTGAATAATTCTTTTTTAATTAGATCTATATATTCAATGAATCTGTCTTTTACTAATGAGAGTGAAATAAGATACTTTTTATGAAAATAAAAACTTCAAAAACACCAGCTAATTTATTGAAGAATTTCTAAAAACTATACTCCAGGAAAATAATCTCAAAAGAAAAGTACACTTATCAAAAGAAACAAAGAGAAAAAAATATTAATATCTCATAAGGTATTGCCTGCCAGCTAATAATAGTATTTATTTGTAGATTAAAAATACTGTACAGAAGTTGAATGTATACTATGGAGAAAATGAGAAGAAAATATGTTTTATAGAGATTTTTCTTTTCAGGAGAAAGATTCAGATTATCTCTAAACTTTGTTAAATTAAGTATACATGTTCTATTTCCTAGGTTGAAGTCTAACAGAATAGAAATTATCAGTACACTAACCGTACTAGTAATATTCATTAATTATGCAAAAGTATTATTTTCTATAATTTCAGGAGACCTTCTCTATTCATCACATTCTAGGCCATGCTTGAATCTAGTAAAAGAACTGTAAAAATAAACTTGGGTGTGAGGGCGCAGGCCTATAATCACAGCACTTGGAAGGCTAACGTAGAGAATTGTGAGTTTGAGGCCACCCCAAACTGCAAAGTGAGAGCCTGTTGTAAAGAAAATAGTGATCAGTCCTTGTCGTTAGAGAAGTGATGAGTTTAACAGTACAGAGGTACTCTTGGGAACCATGGAGACATGGGCTAGAGTTGAGAGGAAACACAACTGTGCTGTGTTCATGTCAGAACTCGGAGGTCCCTGAGTTCTTGCAAGGCTCTACGAGGTCAACATTTATTTTCATAAAAATATTAAGCAGCTATTTTCCTCTCTACTCACATTTCCTTATAACTATGCAGTGTTTTTCAGAGACTTGTTATCATACTATCTTCACACGTTGAATGGAAAAAGGGGTATGTGTATCCACCAGTCTTTTTAAAAAATAGACACTGATGATATTTGTAAAAATTTAAACAATATCATTCTTTTCAGTGGCTTTTTAAAAATATGATTATTTTTCATAATCTGTGTGTCATTTATATTAATCAGTACTAGTTTTACATTAGTTTTTAGATAATTTGCAGGGCACTGCCTGATGAATCTCTTTTTAATTTTCCAATTTAACAACATCTAACAACGTTTTCAGAAAAAATGTGTGTATGTGGGGATAAGTGTCACTCGTGTTTCTGATACAAATGTTAAGTGCTAGGAGTTATCTTAAATCTTTAGTAGACTTTCTTTGTGATAAATCAGAGTCCAGAGATATTTTCATGACTCCAACCTTAAATTGTGGTTTTAGGATAGACACCAAAAAATGTATGAGATCTACTAGGGAGAGAGAATTTTTAGATTTACAGAGAGGGAGAAACCAACAGTGTCTCAAAGGCCATGTTACTGAGAAGAAGCATAAGTAGTCTTATGCAAAGCTGCCAATATCACAAAATATAAACCTTTGCTTTGTGACTGAATCAGAATTAAAAGTGGCCTTACACAGGAAAATCAGTGGTTTTGCCATTATCTCAGGAAGGATTCATACTTCTGATTGCTTTGTTACTTCACTTAGGCCGAGGCCAAAGTGGAAAAATTTCCCCCTGCGGAAAATGTTCCTCTACTCCCACTCCTGAGAAGTTGGGTGACCTCTTCACATTTTTCTGCCTTCCGGCCCATTCACTTTTTCTTCTCCTATAGTCCTTGATTAAATCTTCTTGGCCCCTAGGAGTTTTTATTCTGTATACAGCAAATTCTGCACTTTGTCCTCTCATGGAATGAATTAATAAGCTTAACTCGCTCTTTGAAGAAGCATTTGGAATGCCTTTTTGAGGAAATTAATATTCAATTACTAAGGCTGTCATTTTACTGACTAGAAGAATAAAAGACAGAGCATAGCCACACTTGAGAATAATTGAAATCAAATTTCAGTTTGCATTATGCCATGACTCAAGATTCCAGGGGAAATTTTTTTATGTCTAATTTCTTATGGAATCAAGTATATTTTTCTTCCTGCATCTTTGTGATAAAAACTTTAATATGCTGCTTGAAATAACGTGGAATTGAGTGATTTGTCTTGTATTGGACATTGAAGTTTTAGATTCATCTTATTTGACTACAAAAATACATAAATCTTATATATTATTGGTGTTAAATGTCTTTCAAAGTAAAATATAATATTTCTCCAATTTGCATCCATTATGTTTTATACTTTTCCCATGACACTTTTGTGGGACTAGCAGATGGGTATATAGAGGTGATCTGGGCCATTTCCCTCAAATGACCCCTAAATTGACTGAATCTTTAGTTACATAATTCACAGGACTATCTGTATTGCTTAATTGTATCATTGTATTTTAAATCAATAATCATTTAATGTCAAAGAAAATAGTGAAACAAGGAGAATAAGAAATCGATGATAGAAAAGTGAATAAAGACCGTAGCATAACATAAGTAGAACCTGACCAAAAGTGTGAAATCTAATCACAAGTAGCTCTTGGGTAAGTTAAGATATTTATCTCTCATCTTCATTTTACATTTGCTTTTTCTTAAAAAGCATATTTTTCTTGGGATAGCAGTTAACTTTCAGAAACAAGTGTTTTACTTGAATATTATATTATCATCATGACAACTCTATGAAATGCTCTCTTTTTTCTGCCTATGAGGAAACTAAGATACAGAAAGGTTATGACTTGCATGACAAACAGAGTAAACATAGTTAGAATTTAGTTTTTGTTGTGTTACTATTTTTCTACACATACATAGTCATTTTACTTCCACTTCTGACAATGGTTGCTATATATTTTTTAACTACTTTAAGTTTCTGAGTATAACATTCTATTTATTTATATCCTTATGGATTCGTATTCATTCCTTTCTTGAATCACAGTTAAAATTGAAATTTATGGATGAGTTTAATGGCTTTTTGGAATTGTAGGACAGTATTTAGTCAGTTCTGCAAATACTATGTAGGTAAATATTCATATAAGACAAAATAGAATAACAAAAAAAAAATATACAAGGTGATACATGGATGGCTAAACCCAAATAAAGAATAACTTCTTTCTGGGGCCGGGGAGTTAGCTCACTGGTTCCGGCGCCTGTCTTGCAAGCGCAAGGACCAGGGTTCAATTCCCCGGTAACCACGTAATAATACTGGGTGTGGAGACCCACACCCAGCAGCAACCAGTACCACATACCACAGTGCGGGGCGTGGTGGCTCACGCCTGTAATCCCAGCACTCGGGAGGCAGAGGCAGGAGGATTGTGATGTGAGTTTGAGGCTGAGCTCAGGGCCAGCCTGAACCACAAAGCGAGACCCTGTCTCCAAAAACCTAAAAAAAAAGAATAATTTCTTTCTGATCATAAAGACAACTTTAATAACCAAAAACATGCTCTTCTTAAGCTACAACATAGCCTAATGCATTCATTTTTAAGTGGATACTTTAAATTCCTCCTAACCTGTGTAAAAGCTAAACAAATGAAAGTCATCCCACTCTTTACTCCCCCTTGCCACTTCCCCTCTTTCAAATTCTTCTTTATTGAAATCTAAGTGCTTTGAACTTATTTCTCCTCTATAGAATATCTGTAACAGTCTATGGCACACATTGGCATTTTTTAGCGAATGCTTGCATTCATATGTGAAGGAATTCACCTCATATTTCTTTGAGTTTTCCATTTCTGTGAATTATTAACATACTTCAAATAAAAAAAAATCTCTTCAGCCAATTTAAAATAATTTTAAACACCAAAATAAAATTGAAACTGAAAGGGATAGAATTAACTTTATAGAAATTCTTAAGATTAATGCAGAGTATGCTGCTGGAAACTAAAAGGAAAAGTAGAAATATATCAATAGAAATTCAAGGAAAGGACAAAAATGGATAATTTCCTAAATAGGTGAAAATGATCAATAAATATATTAAAGGATAAACATCACTACTTATGAAAAAATATAAAAATGAAATTTAAAAAGGATGTTTTCTCATCCACAAAATCTGTGAAACTTTTAAGTTATAAGATACAATACAATAAAGGAATAATGAATTAGTTATGTGTAGTGAGCTGGGAATCATCACTTGTTTATGTTTGTTAGAAGGGCCAAGGTTTTAACTCAGTGGTTCTGGTGCCTGCCTTGCAAGTGCAAGGACCCAGGTTTGATCCCTGGTAACCACATCCACATACAACAGTGCTGGGCATGGAGATTCACACCTACCAGCAATCAGAACCACAGACCACAGTGTCCATCATGGTGGCTCATGCCTGTGATCCCAGTACTTGGGAGGCAGAAGGCAGGAGGATTGCTGTGAGTGCAAGGCTGAGCTTAGGGCCAGGGTTAACTACAAAAAAGCAAGACCCTGTCTCAAAACAAAAATCTATAACTATGTGACATTTGGAAAAACATATTTTAGTAATAGGAATCAGTCATGTCAACATTATTCCAATGCTTGAGCTCATAATTTTACTTCTACAACTCTCAGTATACAAAACTATGATGCAATATTATCCAACTGTAAGAAAGAAAGAATTAAAACTTCCATTAAGTACTGATATACAAATAACTATTAAATAGAAAAGGCAAATTACACCATGGTTTATATTGTATACAACTCTCTATGGAAAAAAGGATAAAATGATTATATTTTTCCATTATTGTAAAGTCACAGATTAAATACAAAAGACTATATCTTCATGAATGACAGTGTCACCTGTGTGTGAATGAAATGTAAAGGGAATAAATGAGACATAGGGATAAGATTAAGATTTTTAAACTCATATATATATATATATATATATATATATATATATATATAAAATTGTGGGACAAACAAATATCTTATCTGGTCTAAACTTAAATTTTACAAATTAAGAAAATATAGAATCTATAGAAATGCATGTTCTTAATTGAAAGAAGTAAAAATATGTGATACTTTTTTGTGAGACTTTAATCTGAAACAGTATTAAGGTTAAGTGAAAATTAGACATGTATACATATATTTATTGGCTGAACATGGAATGTTGTTTACACTGACTAAATATTGGAAATAGAGAAATATATTAATAGCGTATATTATAAGGAGGATGGAGATAGTGGAACCAAGATAATGATGTGTAAAATGGGATTCCATATCCATAAATTTCAAAGTTAGAAGTCATGTATACAAATTTATCCGCATTAGAAAGACAGAATTCAAAGGATAGTCACCAATTGGTGACAACTTTTCTCCCAAGGTAGTGAGATAATGGATGTTTTATATTATCTGTATTCCCTAAAGTTCCCTAATATATACTGTAATTATAGAAATAATATAAAAAGGCCTTCAACATCTATTGAAGACTGAATGGACCATATCTTGTTTGTACTCTTTTAAATGCAAAACCAGAGAAAAGACACAGTATTTACACATCTGGGACCAAACCAGACAAGACATATCTTTTGAATCACTTTACAGTTGGAAAACTGGAAACTCAGAAAGATGGACTAATTCACCCAGTGCTGTACTTGCACAGCTAAGGTTAGCTGTTAAACTCAAATCCAAATCTTCATGTTCTGACACTTCCCTTCTGATCACACTACTAAATACAACAAAATACTCCTAGATATGGAAAATATCTTTCTCACTGCTTTTCTTTTCAAGTGGAAAATTTTTGTGGTGTTTCTGTGGGTGTACTAATAATGCTGGAGCGTTCCCTGATCGTAATTTACATCAAACTGTCTTGCATTTATGAATTATTTCATTTATTTTACAGTAGATAAAATATGCTAATTTGTGTAAATGGTCTTTTGAGTGCAGATGCTCATGCAGAAAGGAGGCTTATCTTAAAAGCTGCCTGTCTTTCATCTGAGGCTTCTTTTATATGTGCAGTTTATTTTTTTAATGCTGTCTCAATATAGGAATGACTTTATGGAGGCATTTGTGTCTAAACCAAAGAGAAGAAAAAAAGATTCTCTTGGCTTTGGTAAATATTAATGAGCTCATAGAAAATCTTGTTATTGGAGTGCAGCATTCTTTTGAGAGTTTTCTGCCATCTTGGCCCTTTGTGGGCCTTGCTCCTTCTTTACAGATTAGCATACTGGGTTTTGTGTACCATTGTGAATTCCGCTTGAGCTCCTTTGTGTGTGCGGATTCCTCACCTTCATTTCTTTTGAGCAGAATCTAGGTATTTTAATAATATATTGGATTGCAGGAAGAAAAAACCCAAATTACTCTAGTCTGATTTATTCATTGCAAAGCTCCATCACAAAATGGACACTGTTCATTTCTAGTCATGTATACATAGCCATCATTAACCAAATAGAATTTAATTTTTGTTAAATTTCAAGTGAGATGTAGTTCAGAATTTGAATCACTTATGTCAATATCTACACCTGTATTGTATGTGTATAATTAGTGTGGTACATTTACAATTTGAATTCAATAATTTATTTTAAAGCAGATATTGTTTTAACTATATGAATGTATTTTAGAGTCATTTTTACTTAACGGGTAGTAATTGTTTCTCAGTGGGGATTGAGCCCAGGACACACATTGAGCTACATCTCTAGTTCTTTTTTTTTTGTTGTTTTGATTTATTTTGATATAAGGTCTATTGCCCAGAATTCATTTAAACTCGCTGTTCAGTGTACCATAATTTTTCCTGTCATGAAAAAAAAAAAAAGAAAAAAAAAGGAAGTTCAGGAATATGATATGAAGTCATTTGTGATGGCTCCTGCCTGTAGTCTCAGCTACTTAGGAAGCTGAGCCTAAAGGATCACTTGAGCCTAGGAGCTGGAAACCAGTGTAGCAACAGAGTGAAATCCTACACAGAAAGGAATGTAACAAGAGTTTAGAAACAAAGATATTCTAATACCATTAATCTTCTATAAGTCTACTCCAAAGTGTTTCTTTAATTTTGTTCACAATGACTTGAGTAAAGAACTTAGGTCCTTTTGCAAAATTGGTTTTGGAAGTACTTTTGTCAGAGCCATTTACAAGTTGGGGATATTTTTTGGTAATTTTCTGGTGTTGGTAAAGCAAAATGTGAGTCTTGTAAGAAACCATTATATAAATAGTTAGAAAACAGTTCTTGAAAGTGACTTCTTAATCCACAGAACATAACTTATTGGTAAGAATAGTCGTAAGAACTTTAAAAGCTGCAGACATTTAATGACATATATGACCATTTCCCCAAGGCCGTTGTGTTAGTCAACTTTCTGCCACTGTATCAAAATACCTACAATGATTGACTAAAAAAAGAAGCTTATTTTTGCTCACAGTTTTAATAGTTCCCATTCATGATTCATTGGCTCCTTTGTTTTAGAACTAAAATCTCACAATCGATTTGAGAGCACATCCTCAGTGACCAAAAGACCTTCCACAGAGCGCTGAATAGCACCACTCTGGGGATCAGTCCTTTCCACATAACTCTCTAAGGGAAGGTTCAACATCCAAATTAGAAGAGATAGAAGATACATATCTGATGAGAGTCTGGAAATGCACCCAGTGTCTGATTTACCTTTGACTGTTAACAATTTTGAGAAAGAGAGAGAGAGAGAGAGAGAGAGAGAGAGAAGGATGAAGATGGGAGATAAAATAGTACTGAATATAGCTATCACTAATCACTTCAAAGTATGTTCTATTCAATTCGCCTGTACTGTTAATATTTTACTTTAAATTTTTAAACTGTTAAAATCAAGGTGAAATTTGAACCACAGATTATATAGTACTTCCCTATGCTAAGATTCCTAACAAATCATAGACATGAATTATAAGCAAAATAATGAAAAAGGGAAAATATTTCAAAAATGTTAAAACTGTACTTCAAGTTAGAAAGTAATTTTAAAAGCTTGGGGCCGGGGAGTTAGCTCAGTGGTTCTGGCACCTGTCTTTCAAGTGCAAGGGCCCGGGTTCGATTCCCCGGTAACCACATAACAATACTGGGTGTGGAGACCCACACCCAGCAGCAATCAGCACCACATACCACAGTGCCGGGCGTGGTGGCTCACGCCTGTAATCCCAGCACTCGGGAGGCAGAGGCAGGAGGATTGTGATGTGAGTTTGAGGCTGAGCTCAGGGCCAGCTTGAACCACAAAGTGAGACCCTGTCTAAAAAAAAAAAAAAAAAAAAAAAAAGCTTGACTTATGCTTAGAAAATGTCATAAAACAATTTTTGAAAAAAACTGATGGGTCCAATGCAGTTCAATATTATTTGACATTTATAAATTTTATTTAAATGCAGTATTCATAGCATTGTGATGATAAGAGTAATGGTTCTTTGAAGATGTCCATGTCATAATCTTGAGAACTTGTAAATACTCTACATAGCAAGTAGAATATTACTAATATGATTAATGTTAAGTACCTTGAGGTGGAGAGATTATCCTTGATTACTTGAATGAGCCCCAACTTGATTATTTTTTAGTCCCTAAAACATAAGACTGTTTCTTGCTGTCTTATAGGGAGATGTTAACCATGAAACAGGAAAAAAAGATATGTACTGTTGTTTTAAACTGAGAGGAAGCTACCTATAAATGCATACTGAGAGCCTCCAGAAGCAAGAGAATGCATTCTTCCTGAAAGCTCTATCATTCTGCTTTTAGTGTATGAATGTCTATGACAGAATTTAAATGTATGGAATACTAAAATAGTAAATTTAAGTTAATTTATTTCATCAACAACAAAAGCATTAATACACATTGTAGCATGCTACTAATGACCATCCAATTAAGTTCACATCCTAATCTCTAGAATCTGTAAACATGACCTATATCAGTTTAATGAGAAGGATGATGTGATGATGGAAAAGGAAATTAGAATGATATATGTTGGAGATGGAAGAAGGGTTTATCATCCAAGAATTATTGGAATCCATTGGAAGCTGAAAAACAAGGAAACCGATTTTTTTTTTGGGAGGGGTCCTTCAGAAGGAACCAGCTGCTAGTCCTTGAACTTTAAAAGAGTGAAGAGGATTTTGGATTTGTGACCTCCAAAAGTTTAAAAATCAATTTATGTTTTAAGTGATTCTGTTTATGAAAATTCATTATGGCTATTATTATAAACTCCTGGAGACAAACTTAAAATATAATGTGAGCTGCTATATAGGCATTGGGTGGATTTTAGATTCTTAGAAAAAAATATTTTAGTAGTAAAACTATAGAAAATTTTTGCATAAAAATTCACTTACCTTTTAATATTTTCCAAATTGTTATATTGTTTTATATATTTATCATATACATGGTTGGGAAGTATATATAATGAAATGACTAAAACTAACATATGTACTACCCTACAGACTTATCATTTTTGTGCATGAGTATACTTGGCAATCAGTCTTTTAGCATTTTTCAAATATTTACCTCTGTGTTGAGGAAATATAACAATCTGAGGTGTGGTAGTTTTTTTTAAAAAATAAAATTAATGTCATAATTTCTATCTCTTTATTAGAGGATGATTTCCTGAGACTACCTAGAAAGGGGGACTGCAAGGACTTAAAAAAAAAGACAATGGAGACCTACATAATTTCAAGGCATATTGGGTGGTGTCAGTGCCTCATAATAGGTAGACAAGTCACTCCCTGATAGCCAATATTTATTTGGTGCACACAATAATGGGAAGGAACATTGAGTGACTTAGGGGACGATGGTGATCTTACATTCGATCTTATGAAGATGTGAATCTCATGCTGATGAAGGCAGAAAGGTCAGCATTTTCCCAAAAGTAGTTGGGATGGCTGAGCTGATGAAGGGCTCATCCCTCTGCTCCTGAAACTTCTCTCTTATGTACTGCAACTGGGATCTCAAAGAACCAGTCATCTTTAGCTGATGTAAACTTGCCTTTGAGCACTGCAGAATTACAGACCATGCAGGCCTCATGTATGACTTGAGGCAAAATAGAGTTGTGTTTCTATGTGCTATAGCCAGCTAACTGTGAATTAAGGCAACATTGGGTCTCAGACAGTTATAGTCCTACTTTAATTATGATGTGATCTTTCCCCAACTCTATGTAGAAATGTGCCTGACACCTATTTTCACACATTGAAGATTCTTCCTACTTTGACATGGTATTTGAGTTACATTAGCCCATGGGACAATATCAAGTATTCTCAAAGAAAGGTTTAAAAATGCTTTCACATTAGATTTGTTCTTTCTTGAGTGTTGTGTCTCATTTTCAGAGTGTGCAAAAGTCTATGTATCTTACTTTCTTCTTGCTGGAACAAAATACATGACACCCATAAGTTAAAGGAGTAGCACATTATTTTAGTTCAAGTTTTGGTCCTTAACTGACTGAGTGAAAGGTAGAGTAGCATGGAAGATAGGGATGGCAGAGAAGAAACAGTTCATTGCATAGCAGGGAAGAAGGAGAGGTAAGATTTTCTTCTCTCCCTTTTTATTTCATCAAGACCTCAAACCTATTGGTTGGTAGCACCCATAGGAGAGGTGGGTCTTCCTTGTTCAGTATGTCCATCATCCATATCCAGAACTACGCTAAATCAATCAGTGGGCCAATCCAACATCACATAATCATGAACCAGGAATTTCCCAAAGCCCTACTGTTGAGTGTATGATGCTTTGGGGACACTTAGGTATCAGCCAAAACAGTAGGCAGCTCCTAGAAAGTGAAACCCTTCCAGGGAGGACCAAGGAAAGACCTGTCACAAAGGCTGGACCACGAAGCCCCAGCCACACTGGCTCAGACTATATAAACCATTCAACCCACAAAATCAGAAAAGATAGTAAAATTTTGTTTTTTAAACCAGTATGTTTTGAGGTGATTTGTTTATCAATGACTATAATCACTAGACCATATTTACTTGCTTAGACTATAGGGTCTGTTTCCCTGTTCCTTCTGTGATCATAAATAAGTAGCACTCAGATTCATGTATTAGATTTCTCTTGAGTCATTTGCAGTCTATGATTTTCAGGAGATCCTTCTGGAAACCTGATCCTTCCTGAGCATGTCAAAACTACTGGAAAATCAAGTTCTTGACTTGGTCTTTTCAAAATTATTTTTTGATCCTTATTTTCCAAAATGCATCCACTTAAAATAATTAGGTTAATAGTATGTCTACAAAAGCACTTCACCATTTGAATAGATTTTAAACAAATGAATTTTTAAAAAAACAATGTATTCTTGGTTAAGTACCATCTCTGTTTTCAGTATGCCAGAATGGGGTTATCTAAGCAGATACCTACCAGATATAGTATTCTGTGGATTTTTGTGACTAAGTAGTTTCCTGAAAAAGCACCTTATAACACCAAAACTGCTTCAGAACATTTCTCTAGGTTTTCCATATGTTGAAGGAGATAGCAGATCATAATGATTAAGGCTATAATGGTGGATATAAACTCTCAGCCATCAAACTGTGGCTCCACTTCCTATTGGCTGTTACTTCACCAAATTTGTCTCCAATTTCCCCAACTGTGAAACACAAGACAAATGTTGTACATACTCACAGGAAGATTGTGGTGAGAATTTCATAAATTAATATACAACATATAGAGAGCACTTGCTAGCCTGTTGGAAGTGCTCAATAAATGTTTCTCATTGTATGTTTCTAGTCTGTTTTTCTACATCTAAGTTCTGCTTTAGCTATAGTGATAGATTATTCTAAGGATGTTTCCTCATTGGGACTCTAGCACCAAGTGTTTGAAATTAGAGCTTTACAAAAAGTAAATTAAAGATCCATTTTCTTCTGATAAAAATCTACTATCAGAAAAATTCTTTTAAAAAGTAAAATATGTGGAAACTGTCACTTCTAGTCTCTCAAAGTGTTAGATATTAATTGCAGGGGTTCTGAAGGACAGCACTTCGAGAGCACTTTGACCAGTTGACCTCTAAAGAGTATTCTAACTTTTAAATTATGTCATGGCTACTCCTTTAATATAAGGAAGATGATAGTTGTGTCTGCAGAATACAGCAAAGTTAACTGACTCCTTTGGGGATAGAAACTGCTCTTCTCTATGAATTCAATCAACTGAAATAACCATTTAGGGTGCACAGCTGCTTTCTCCACAAGGAGTTTACTTTTACATTTTGAGAGAGAAGCTCCTGAAACATCTTGGCTATGACCACTCTTGTTTGAAGAATAATAAGTCTTCTTTTATAGGAGTTGACATATAAGAATTTAAAATGAAAATGAGATTTAATAACATTTGTTATTAAATTTCTAGCACATTTTAAGATATTATTTTTGTTACATTGTTTGAATTAAATAAGTGAATTTTATAATATTTATGTCTGAAATATTTCAATGTTGTGAATTGTCATATTTATGTGGAGTAAGATGCATCTTCCTTATGTATAGTCTCTAACATGTAAGCATGCAATGGAAACTACATTGCTGTCCTAGTTAATTTCTTGTTGCCACAACAAAATATTCAACAACCATAAGTTAAAGAAGGTAAGATTTATTTTGGCTTACAGTTTGTAGAGATTTCAGTTCGTAGCTCACTGTGTCCAAGGCAGTGTGGAATGGCAGAGGTAGAATGGTAAATGGTGCTGTAGAAGAGAAATTGTTCATGGCATGATGAGCAGGAAGCAGGGAGAATTCCTTTTTTCATGTCCCTTTTATTCTATCCATCTTATTGGTTGGTGCAACCCACATGCACAGTGAGCCTTCCCTCCCTTAGTAAACCATCATCCACAGCCAGAACTATTCTAAACCAATCAGTGAACTGATCCAGTATCCACACCTACGATTCAGTCACCTTCCAAATTCTCATCTGTGAGTGCATGAGGATTGAGGGAGATATCTAGACACACATTATCACATTATCACAATTGTCTGCTGTTGGAGTCAGGGTTTTGAAGAGTATAGATGTAATACAGGTAATAAATTTATAGGATTATTTTATAGTAATTACCCAAAAAGTCAAATGCAGAGAAGTACAAGAGGTCTGCCCACACACTAGGGACTGAAAGGTTTCACCCAAGGGTCTGGACCTCACAGAAATGTCCTGAACGAGTCTAGCTAAAGGCCTAGAGCTCAAGGGAATGTCTCATGCAAATTCATATTGAGGGTCTACACTGGAAAGGCCCAAAGGTCGGAGGTGGAAGCTAGAAAGTCTGTGTCCACAGGGTGAAGGATTTGTTCTATTAGGCTGAGGGAACTACACTGAAGCCAGAAAATGACACTCATGGTAAAGTTCAGGGCTTCCCTGAGGAGAATAGCAGCCATTACTAGTGACTGAGTACCTTAGCTCCTACTCCACTGAAAATAGCCAAGCTTGCATCAGGAAAATCAGCGATGGCAACCTTCTCCTCCCCAAAAAGTCAAGGACAAATGACTTTACCCTGAAGTTTATTTTTTTTTTATGCTAGTGCAACAATTTTTAGGTAGATGTCACATGCCCTGAACCACACTAATTCAGTTCAGTTGTGTGTTCTAAGTTGACCATTAATTAACCTACCATATCTGCCTATGTTGCATTCTGTTGTGATGCCATCATGCTTAGTTATTTGATGAATAGCTGTATCTTTGATGTCCATGTGCAAAATAATGAATAAGATTTTCCCAATGTTAAAACCAGTTCAAGCCTTTTATGTATACTTTTCAAACTGCTGAACTATCAATGTATTGACATCACTGTTCTGAAAGAGTTAATGCAAATTTTGAAAAGGGTCTAATTTACTGGATAATGCTATCTTTTCATAGGAATTACTTGGCTTTGTGGAGTAGGCTTTCATCTTTCTGCTTTTTAGTTAATTCAATTGAATTTTCATCCAATCTACATTGTTTCATTCTAATTGCAGTCAGCTTCATCTTACAAATGATTCTGTTCCAAAAGCTCATTTGTGAGTTGGTTATTTGGAACTTAGAACATACTTTTCGGTAGAAAAATAAGAGCTACAAATGTTGGGTGTGTTCCCAGAATAGCACACAGAATCCAATTTAACCCATCATATGCCCAGCGCTAATGCTGCTCTCCAGCTATTCAACACAAATAGTACTGTGTGTGAAGGGAACAAGCTTTGCCGGACCTGAATGGGTCTGGGGATTTAGCTCAGTGGTGTTGCTCCCTGCCTTGGAAGTGCAAGGCTGTGAGTTCAATTCCTGTTACCAAAAGAAAAACATCTGAATGGGGAGCTCCAGAACCCATTCTTCTACACCAGACTATTCTGTAGGAGAGAAAACTTTTCCTGCCAACTTAAAAAGAACCAGTTTCAACAATGTGGCCCAACTATCACTGCCTTTGACTCCATGTGTGAGTCAAAGGTCAGGGATAGAAATACTCAGGAAGAGGGGTATATATAATAGACGTGAAGGAAAATGGAGGGTAAGAATTATTTGTAAACCACACGAATATGGTAACACTTTGGAGAAGGAGCACAAAGATTGAATGCTTCATTACTGGGTAAAACTCATACACTGGGCTAGGTTTAAAGGCTTCTGAAACTGTCACTTTCTCTGTATAACTTTAGTCAAATATATATTCAGGCTCATATAGAAGATATGTCTGTTAATTATCAGACATTTAATTCAAAAGAAGCTTCTAAAAGAAATGACCTGGTTCCCCCTGCCCCCCCCCGAAAAAAAGCTGCTGAGGTGAAGGGGTCAGTTAAAGGAAACTCTCAGAAGAGTAAAGCAGGGGATGCGAATCTGTAACAGAAGGCTTTAGGCAGTGCCAAAAAGGATTGCAGCTCAGATTTGGGTGGGAAGCAGAAAGGGAAGGAGTTTGAGAGTCAAATGGAAGAGAATCTGAACTCGCAGTAGAAGGATAGTAGTAGAGGAGTCTCCTCCGTTCAAACGTCCCCATGTTAATCACAGGTCAGAGCAGCCTGAACTTCTTGCGTCTGTTTTTACCGAGAAGGCTTCTAAAGAACTACCTGCCCCAGGAGGGAAGACAATTGTTTAATGTCTCTTTGAAGAAGACAAATTGGAGGCTGAGGAGTTAGCTCAGTGGTTCCAGCTCCTGTCTTGCAAGCTCAAGGGCCCGAGTTTGATTCCCTGGTAACCACATACCTATACTGGGTGTGGAGACTCACCCCAGCAGCAACCAGTACCACATACCACAGTGCCGGGCGTGGTGGCTCACGCCTGTAGTCCCAGCACTCGGGAGGCAGAGGCAGGAGGATTGCTATGATGTGAGTTTGAGGCTGAGCTCGAGGTCAGCCTGAACTACAAAGTGAGACCCTGTCTCAAAAACCCTAAAAAAAAAAAAGAAGAAGACAAATGATTCTAATGCAAACACTGTTTCCATAGAAATGAGATTTTTGTACTCAGTATACCATGTTTAGGAGGTTCTCAAGTGAGTCTTGAGCGTTCTGCTCTCAGGGCTCCTTTCTCTTCTCTTCATCTCCACCCAAGGAAATCTTTGTGAACATTTGCCACTTTCACAGGGGGTCAGCTCCGAGATCGAAGCATATATGCATAGCATACTGTAATACTGCTTTTTATTACCATAATGTCTGTCCCAATTTTAAGTGTGTAACTAGTTGGAAAACTCTTTATTAGATGGTTGTCTCCCCCACTACCAAATGTCCATCCAGATAAGAACTATGAATGAATCACAGGATACATTGCCTAGTACAATGCTTGACACTGTTTTTGTACATCTGCATTATAAGCTACTGAGGAGCATATTTATGTATTCAACATACGTTTTGTAGGATGCACACATTTAACTATTTTCAAAAAAGTAGCACACAAAAGAGATATGGAAAATTATTAAATTGATTTAAATATTTTGTAGCTCAGTATAAGGATAAACTCAAAGAAGAATTTATTTTACTTCAAAAATTTATTTGCTTCTATATTAGAATTATATCCATAGTGTATGGAGTTTTCAAATTAGATAATACCATTTTGATTTAATTAATTTTAGAAATGCTATGATGGAAGATCTATCCTTGGCTTGCAGCCTGAGGAGACCAGGATTCTCAGGCAGGAGATAAGATTAACTATTAGAAATAGTGTCTCTACCTTCCATGGCACATATATATATATATATATATATATATACACACACACACACATATATATATATATATATATATATATATACACATATATATGTAGATATATAGATATAGATGTATCTATAGATGTATAGATGTAGATATATATGATATATATATATGATATATATTTTATATATTCATATCTATATAGATAGATAGATATCCCAGAATTGGAGCATGCCCATTGATAATGGCCAAGTCACTCTTTACATTAATTTAAGCTACCCAAAACATTATTCATAGGGGTTCCTATCCATCGCAAAATTATTTTAGCTAATAAATCTCTTTATTCATCTTTTCTTCCTTATGTTGTCTGACCAAAACATTTGATGTAGTCACACACACATACACACACCTGTGAGAGGTTCTACCTGCAAGAAATTGCCCTATTACCCATGCCACTTGAAAGTTAAAACGCTACTATTTCTGTAACTTGTATATCATGCAGTAGGTATGAAAATATATCCAACTTTGCACTGCCACATTCTTTCATTTGCTTTTGGAGATCAAGCAACTGCTGCCTGGGCAATGCCATCATATTTTCATGGTGCAGGAGAGATGGTTTAATATAAAGCTGAGATTTGGTAATATACTTTAAAAAAAAAGCAGAAAAACAGTGAAAGAAAGTAGAGAAGTAAGGAAAGAAAAGTGAAGATAATGAACTACTTTTCAGGTACATATCACCGGAAGAAGCTTAGGGAGAATATTATATTTTAACTGAGGCAGACCTTAAGGATTAATCTAATGTATAGTGCTTCTTTGAACTTCAAAGAATACCCAACAACTATAATGTATGAAAACTTAATAGAGAACTACAGCAGATTTTCACAGTTAAAAACATGGAGCTGTAAATTTATAATTTAGAATATGTCAAAAAATGTGAATTGTAAATTATTCATTTCTCAAATAATGATTTCATTATTTGACTGGGTAATCTTTTAATTGACTATAGGCATGAACAAATAGATTTTAAGCATTATTTATGATAAGAAATAAATTTTAGCTTTCGTTTAGAAAGTAGTATTTTGGGGTAAATTTTATTATTGAAATATAATACAATTTGAAAAATAAGAAATCTTTAGATTAAAATCCCATAATAACATTCATAATAACATCATTCATAATAGCCAAGAGGTGAAGGCAGCCTAGATGTCACTTGATAAATAAATGGAGAGCCAAATGCGTTTTGTAAATATAATGTAATATTATTTAGCTTTAAAAAGGAAGGAGAACTATAATATGGTAAAACATGAGAGAAACTAGGGACATTATGCTGAGTTCAGTAGCCACTCACGAGAAGACAAATACTATATGATTTCACTTACATGAGGTCTCAAAGTAATCAGTTTAAGGAAACAGAATACAATGTAGTTTCCAGGGATGAGCAAAGGTAGAAAAGGTTTGTAAAGTGTTGATAGTTGCCTATGCACAAGACAGAAATGATTCTGGCTGCAATAGTAGAGTATAGAGTACACCAGTGAGCTGAATTTATACATATGGTTGAGATGGTAAATTTTATGTGGTGGTGTTATTGAAATTTGAAAAAAAAAAACCCAAATATTTGAAGATATTTGAGAATAGTGCTAGCTTGGGAAAGTATACTTATCATTCACCTCTTAAATGTATTTCTTGTGAGAGTCTAGGTTTAGAATGAACATGTACTATGTGTATTTTCTTCCATTATCTAAACCTATTTGGGATTAAATGACAATTGATTTATAAAATGGCATAGAATTATAGGTAATTTGCCATAACTTTCCCACATTAGTTAAAACGTTGTTGGCATTCATTTGAATATAGTTATAGTTTATAAAAATATTAATTTCAGTACTTTCCTTTTATTAAAATAATAAAACCATCAGAAATTGAAATGCTATAACCGATTATTTTACAACTAACAGAAATTATCAAAGTGTAACAAAATAGTTTAGCATTAAAATTGGTAATTTTACCTTGTAAAAGTATTTTATACATAACCAACAACAAATAATTTAGTTGATAACAAATATAGCTGTTAGTTATTCCTCTTCTTTTAAAATTTTATATTATTGTTCTATGGTAGATTCAATGTCTAGCATACTTTTTTTCTATCATGACTTTTTTTTCCCAGTTGAGCCTTTCATTGAAGAATAGTTAGGATTTTTATATCATCATAAGGAGTACTTGAGAGTATATTCAAGCAAACTTTATGAGGTTGTTTTTATCTGACACTCCAAAAATAAGTAGAGTGTGAAAAGTGACAGTAAGGGCCATTTGTAAACTCAGTACTTCTCTGAGTCTCTGAAATACCACTCAGTTTCTTCACCGTGCACTTGGACCATCATTCACATATACTCTATGACACCTGATCTAAGCTTTCCGAGGTCATCTACCATTTCTTTATGTTTTAGATCCCATTCATCCACCATAAGCTTGTCTATTATCCTTTTTCAGCTCCTGAAGACACATGGCACATGCATACACATAACATCTCTTAAAATCATGTATTTATTTTCTACCTTCTTTCCTTCTCTACACAACAAAACTGAGGTACACTGATTTCTGACCTACGTTTTAATTCCATAAGGCCAGTTTGTTTTCTAGTATGAAGATATTATTACATAATAAGCAGTGACAACAGTTTAGCAGTGGACAGTGTTGAATTAAATGAAACTCTTGCTCATTTCTTTCATGTGTGAATCTGCTGTAGTTTGGGCTCTACCCCACTGCTCCTCTTTCTCCTTGGACTAACTACTTAGACTAAGCCTCTATACACGGAGAAATACAGGAAAGCAAGTGGAAATGCTAAGAATCGGTGTGCCATTGGTGTTACCTCTTACTTTTGGTTACAGTAATTCATTTGCCAAAGCAAAGCAAAACAAAAACTCTAAACCATGAATTGGATGAAACTGCAAAATCTTAGGAAAGAATGTGGATGCATGGGAAGTTAAAAGACTGGGACCAATAACACAATCTACCGTATGCGACATTGTAACCTTATCAAACTCTGCAGTATCAAAGTATTCTGTAGACCGTAGCCTTCCTTCTGAAATAGCTCCTCCTTCCAGCTCCTTCAGAGGAATGCTCCCTTGGCTTTTCACTTCTTCCTCTGGCCTTCTCTATTCAGTTTCTTTTGCTATCACAGTTTTCTCAAGTACCTTGTGGTATTACTATCCTTCCTCTTTTAACATGGATTCTCTACTTAATGATACTGATGCTTATGGAGCCCATAACAGCTGCAATAAAAATCAATTAGAAATGCTTAAAATTATCCTCTGGATTCTAGAAGCTTTATATAATTGCCTACTTTAGATTTTTTCCAAGATATCTGGAGATATATCATATTCAACCTAAGTGTCGATTGAAATTTAATAGTATTTAGGAAATAGTATTTTCTCATGCTACCCCCAGTCTTCTTCAGAGATCCCTAACTCAGTCAATTTTACCACATCTTTTTAAATAATATTTTTATTCAAATATATATATATATACATATATATATATATAATAGTCACTTTCAGCACTGAGAATTTGTATGAGTATATCATATGACACGATTTGATTCTCATTTTTTTAATTCCATTGCCCACCCACCCATATATATAGGCTTTTTCTTTTTATTACCACCATCACATTATTTTTCTACTCTTAACACTACACCCCATTTCCTTCTAAATATTTTCTATGTCACTATAACTACTATATATACTAGAACTAATTTACATCTTCATTTCTTTTAATTTATAGGATCCAGTAAAGTCCTCCTTGCTAATATTATTACATCATTGAACCTATTGATAGATTTACCTAAATGCCTCCGGGATCCATCAGCTTCTTTCTATGATTGTGGTTCTGCTATAGTCCATTTCACCCCCTTCTCTTATCTAGACCTGGGGTAAATTCCAAACCTCATCCTCTCTTGCCTTTATCTTCACTGGAACCAGAAAGATCTTAGTGTTCACAGAGGCCATAATCATTATAGAACATAGCATATTATATATTTCTTTGAAAATATCTACATAAATTAGTTATATCCCCAACATTGATTCATTTTAATTTATGAAGAGAAGTCAGAGAGTATTCTTTTAATTCAGTCTCAGAACTCAGCCCCTGAGATAGTTAACTGTGGTAGAAGTACTATTAAAATAATAAACCAATTATGTGGTCGTTGTATCCCTGTAAATTAGTGGTGGGTGTCAATTAGTAGTTGCTTGAATTCAGTTGCCCTCATTTGGGAAACACAGACAGTAAGACAATGAATGAGTTCTTGGGTTACAATGTTTCTTTTCATCTTATGCATGTCAAATTATTCACAGGGTTGCCAGTTGAAAATGGCATGTAACTCATGAACTGCAGACTCTGAGTCCTAAGATGGCTACTACATAGATAAATTGTAAAAAAGTACTTCATTCTTTTGTGGATTTGAAATTAGAGAAAATCTGACATCCTACATTCTACAAACTCAATCATGTGAAACTTTTGATATTTTAGTAAAAATTGTTTGTCTGGAGGAATGTTAAGGGTATGACAGACTACCATGAAGTCCAAGATCATAATTTTGGTTGAGCTGAATATGCCATTTGAAGAAATTTGGTGTGTTTTATTTTTGTTAGCTTTTTGCAGGAAAATGTGCCATGAGATATTTTAACTGCAGCCTCAGAACCCTAAAAATGGCCTATAATAAGGAAAAATACCATCGGCTTTTTTCTGAAGAAATCTTGGCTTGCTTAAGTCAGCTGACAGTCACTTAGCAATCAAAGCAAAGGCTCTTTACTAGAGAAGTGGCACCTCTAATTTAGGATATCTCTTCTATTCTGTGTATGAGATCATCCTTCAGAGCTGGGGCACATGGAGAAACTGGAATGGTGTGGACTGAAGCCAAAACTCCATCCACTTTGGAGAATTCATCCAGTCCCTCCTGGCTACCATAGATGGGCCTTGGACCATTTTAGTTAGGTTACCTCAGCCATATTCTCATCGGTCCAGTTTTGGGCCATTTCTGATGAGGTCACTTTAGCCATCTTCTCATTACTCAAGTTTTGGGCTATTTCTGATGAGGTAACCTTAGCAATGTTCTCACTATTCCTCCTCTGAGATATTTCATATTAGGTCACCAAAGTGAGCATATTTATGGCTTTGGGTACTCAAGAGTGACATAATTTCTGTTTGACTCAGACACAAGTACTTATCTGTTTCTCATATATACTTGTTTTTTAGTTATAAGTAAAGTGATCTGAAAATAACAACTGTAGTGGGAGTTGGCTGCATACAATTTTGATTAATAAGTCTAGTAAATTCTGTGACTCTCTGGTCTTCCAGAAAACAGCACAATTACTTTTTCTAGTTTAGACTTCTTTGATTTTTTTGCTAGTACATGTTTGTAATATGTAAATAATAACATTTCTCATGAGTTGTTGGTACATGAACATGACACAATTTTTTTCTCTCCCCTCCTTTGCTTATTTTGCTCCCTCTATCTCTTGCTTTTCTTTACCTTTGAGGAAGATCTTTCTTCCTACTTCCTATTAAATATCTTTTATTTTTCTCTTTGTAATTTGGCTTCCCATATCAGAGTAATGTGATATTTAAGCTTGTATGTCTGATTTATTTCACTTAACATTATGGTCTCAAAATGCATCCATTTTCTTACAAATGACTCAAATGTGTCCTTCCTTATGGCAGAGTAGTATTTCATTGTACATAAAATATCACATTTTCTTTATTCATTCATCTGTTTACAAATGTGACTTTTAAAAATTGATTTCATTTGTTTATTTTATACATTCCCCATGATCACATTCAACATTGAGAATTTGTACCTGTATATGACAAATCTTGATTCTCATTTTTCCCCTTTGCTCTGCCCTCCCTACAACCCTCACTCCCTATATACATGTTTGGTTTCCTTTTTTTTTCTATTAAAATTTTTCTTTCCCTTCTTTACTTTTCCCTTACCTGCTCTTTCCTTTTTCCTTTTGCACATTTTCCTCCTGTTTCATATCACCTATCATAATTTTGGCATTCATTTACACCTTCAGTTCTTCATACAAGAGAAATGACATCATATTTGCACATCTGTGTCCCATTTATTTCACTTATGAGTATGTCCTCAAGATATATCATTTGAGTATAAATGACTTGAATTTGTCATTGTTTATGGATGAGTAATACTCCACTTTATTAAAAAAATCTTTTTTAATTCAATCTACCATTGAGGGGTATTTGGATTATTTCCACAGTAAATAGGAGAAAGAATCAACCATTATGATCTTATTTTACTAAAAACCTTCTGCACGGCAAGAGAAGCTACAAACAGAGTGAAAGGACAACCTACAATTTGGGGAAAAATTACAAGCTGTTTCTAAGACAAATGATTATTATCTAGCCCCCCAAATTTAAAGACCTAATTCAAAAATGGAAATCTGAATTGAACAGACATTTTTCAGATGAAGAAATAATTGTTGCTATGAAACATATGAAGAAATGTTCATTGTTACTGCTCATTTGAGAGATGCAGATGAAAACAACACTGAGATTCTATTTCATGCCACAAAAAATAGCTGCTATCACAAAATCAACTACCAACAACTACTGGTGGGACTGTGGAGAGACAGGAACCCTTCTCCACCTTTGGTGGCAATATAGATTGGTGCAACCACTATGGAGATCCATGTGGAGATTCCACAAAAAACTAGGACCCAAGGTCCCATTTGACCTTCATGCTTCCCTGCTAAGAGTATACACAAAGAATTAAAAGAATCATACAATGACATATGTTCACCTATGTTTATAGCACCTCAGTTTATAATAGGTAAATCTTGGAAACAGCCCATATGTGACTTTTTAAATCTGTTTATAAAATTCAAGATTCAAAGATTTAGCTATTGTGAATTGTACAGCTATAAAAATAGGTATGTGTGCATGTATTACTGTAATATGATGTTCTGCCTACCAATATTGGGATTATATCTTTGTGCCAGAGGACTTCAGACATTTTAGGAGCAAAAACACAGATAGTTTCAATTTCTTCCGCCACTTTTTCTGTTTATTCTTGATTAACAGATAACTTGTACCATTGGATTTGTATAGCATTACCTGTATTATTCACCAAAGTAAGTATTTTTAATATCATTATCTCTTTTAGGATAACTACAACACTCATTTTTTTCAGAAAAGCCAAAGTGATCTGCATACAGTGTTCAATGGCAAATTCAAACCTAGAATGCTTCCCTGAGCCTCACTAATTATTAAGCTATGCAGGATTACATTTTGCTGATCACACTAGAAACATATGTGAGTTTGGTGATACTTCAAAGTGTGATCTGAATTTTTATGAAAAAATGGCTGAGAGATAATTAGTCTGTACTGTATGTTATAACAGTGACTCTAAAACAGTTCATAATTGAATAAGTCTACTGGGGAACATATTCCCTGGATATCATTTGATTATCTCCCCTACAGCCAGTTTTTCAAACTAGGCTTTAGTGTACCACCATCTAGTGTGCACAGGATTTGAACCTCAGTGTGTGAACCCCATCATTGGGATTACACTATAACTCTGAGGCTATTGTTAGCATCTTAATGACAGAAATATTTCTTCCATCCTTAGGTAAGTACCTTTACTCTAGCTTTTACCTTTAAACACACTAGCATCTTGAATCTTTTACTTGTTTTTTTTTTTTTCTTTAGATTTGCTACTAAACCTCGAAACAGCAAATCTGAGGGCTCACTTGTAATCTAAGGATTTCATATCATACATTTATGTGTGAATCTAAAACTTTGTCTACTTTTTCTTGTTCATACTTAATTCACTGTATTTGCTTAATTATATGCTTTCTGTGAAGCTGACTTAAAACCTTTTTTGAAATCAGGTAGGTTATAAATTCATTAATTACTGTATAGGTTGCTTGTCTAGTTCATTGTAATTTTCAAGTCATTAGTACAACAGGAGAATGTAGCAAGTACTTTTGATATGCTGTTAAGAACATCAAAACTAGATTTTGGTAAGGTTTTGCATTCTTAATATGTTTATATATTTTATATTTGAGTTAATTTTCTTAAAATATTTCTACTGTATGATAAACTGTGGAGTTTAAAGATAAAATAAGAATATTTGATAGCATAGCTAACCTAGTACAGTAATAATTTAATGATCTTGAAAAAGGCATGCTTAGTTAGATATTCTGTGCTATTTGCATAACAATATTGTAACACACTTTATCTTCACATCCAGTTTCCAGCATACAAAAGAAATTGTGCTACCAAGGTATATTTATAAATTAGTCTTTTAGAGGGCATAATTAATTTCCATGAACACTCAAGTCACTAAATGGTGAATGCATCTTAGGTTAACTCATGAAATCTATTTACCCATAGTTTAGAAGGGATAACATTAATAGACATGAGAAACTGTAAAGAATATTATTTTGTATATTAAAAAAATAAAAAGGGGGCCAGGGAGTTAGCTCAGTGGTTCCAGCGCCTGTCTTGCAAGTGCAAGGACCCGGATTTGATTCCCGGTAACCATATACCATACTGGGCATGGAGACTCACGCCCAGCAGCAACCAGTATCATATACCACAGTGCCAGATGTGGTGGCTCATGCCTGTAATCCCAGCATTCGGGAGGCAGAGGCAGGAGGATTGCTGTGATGTGAGTTTGAGGCTGAGCTCCGGGCCAGCCTGAACCACAAAGCGAGACCCTGTCTCAAAAAACCTAAAAAAAATTTTTTTTTAAATAAAGAAATAAAAAGGCATTGACAGTTACAATTTTGGAAGTGCCTATATTTTAAAAACTTTAGTTCTAAGTCTGACACAATGAGCATACCAAAATGATTCAAAATTTTGTTAAATGACAAAAATGCTAAGCCTCAATCCAGGCACATAGTAAAGAATTAATTAATGTTAGTGCTTATTGTCTTTAGATATTTAACTATGATATCTTTATGTTCCCTATTTATTACTGAAAATATATGCAGTCTTCTAAATCTGGAGTTAAATTCAAAGGCAAATGGAAGTGTAGTGATCCCTCCTTCCCTGCACTCTCCTCTCTAGGACCCCACTGCTGGACGGATGTCATTGGTTGCGCCTGCTAGTTCTTTGTCCTTGAGTCTCTGTTACTTTGCATTGTTCTGAGTCCCTTTTGTAAATTTTAGGGCACATGCCCTACAATTGTGTAAGGCAGCCTCTTAATATTTCATGCAGTTCCTCTCCTCTTTACCTCCCAGTAACTAAAAGTTAGACTCTCCACTTATTAGTTTATCACTTTTCACTAAAAATTCAAATGTCAGCTATTCAAAAGTGAGCTGTGATTCTCCAGCTCTACTGAAACTGTTATTATTAGACCTCTTTTGTCCAGAATTTTAGTCTTTTTCTGTTTACATTCTCTTAGATTCCTTTGCAATGTTGAGATTGCCAGCTGCCTTCTCACAGCTCTTCACTTTTTGTTTCAAGCTTTTGTTTCACATCTGTACGTAGTGAAATCCTATAGCGTCACCGTCCATCTCAGATGGTTCATTCTCACTTGGGCCATTCCTTATTTTCCCAGCTGCCTCATCTTATCTTCTTTTACAAAGTCTTTTTTCTCTTTTGATTTTAAAAATTTCAGCCCTGGATCCTCACAAAGGTGTCCTTGGGAAAAGGAAATGCTTTACATATCTGTGAAAAACATTGGACAAATATAATACCAATAAACATTTACTTAACTCACTTTTTGGGATGGGCGACCTATTCAAACATTCCCATCACTGTGGCTTATTAACATTTGAGTCACGATGCCTGTGTACACTGTAAGAAAGCTGGCCTATGCCTCACGCAGGCGTATTACCCACCCTGTCACTGTGCTGCATTTTTGGTGAGCACTCCACAGTTTATAGGCTTATTTCAGAGAAGGCACTATTCCTTCATCCCAAGGCGTTTGTACCTGACTTGCCTTTTATTCCCTTGGTTGTTATTTTCAGATAGCTATTTCAGCTCATTGAAATGCTGGAACAAATTTAAGAATGCTGAGTCTAACACTTGTACTGTATTCCTTGGGCTGCTTTCCTAAGGTGCTTTTTCTTTGGCTGCCTTTGAAAAGTCGGCCTAAAGTGCAGTTTCAACTTGATAGAGCCATAGATGAGCTTTTTGAAAGGATACCAGTTGCCTTTGGATCTGAGTTGCTCATTTGTAGTCCTAACACACAGACCTAGAGCGCCTTACTTTTCAGTTTGTGAGCACTCATCCTGCTTTGTCTCGAAAGAATATTTTCAGGAGTGAAGGAACATTAGCAAATATCTAGGCATTTTCTCACAAGTACCTTGCTTCCACCTGAATTGCTACCATGAGAACCCAAATCACTGTCCATACCATAATGGCTAGAGCTATATGACATCTCTGATGTCATTGCTGGTGAATGTGACCTAAGGTTTATTATACCTCTTTAAGGCATCAACTATTTCATATTGCCACCTACTGAGGAGGTTCTTCACCTTGATTGGGATCTTTGTCAGCTTCCATAGCCTTCCACAGAGAGACTGCCTCCGTGGCTGCCAGGGACAAAGTTATGCTTCTCGCACAGGCTTCCACGTAGTCCATCATGTAGCCTAGTAGAGATTCCCTCCTCTTCCAAAATTAACCAAATTTTTTTAAATTAACAAAACCTCCCTGGATTAATATAGATAAAGCAGAGATTAAAATATTAGAAGATGGGTGAAAAAGCATGCCACTCACTTGGTACTGCTAGAGCTTTAGGCTTGTGAAGAACTAATGTAGACACAACTCCTGTGCATACAGTTGAATTTGGAAGGATTTAGATCTCTGAAAGGGAGAAAATGAATTAATTAGGAAGTAACATGATTGGATTTTCTTTCTGAAAAAAAAAAGCTTATGGAAAAATAGACTAATGGGGAGGAGGAAAGGAGAACTCACGAGTGGACAGTGGTGTAGGTTAGAGGTGACAGAAGGTTACAGTGAGGAGGTGGCAACAGGGATTGAGAATAAAAAGATAATCTCCTGAAACTCTAAAAAGATGGAATTAATATGATTTAGTCACTGGCAGGCTTTGGAAAGTGAAAGGAAAAAGAGTTAAAGGATTCAAATTCATAGGAAAAAGAATGTGGGAAAAGAAAGAAGACAAGCACTTCTTTAAAGATCCTGTTTTGAAGTGGCTATCAGATATCTGGGAGAAGGTGCTTATCATATAATTGTATATGATAAACCCAGATTAGGGAAAATGACATATGTGAACATCTTCATAATTTCTTCACCAATTTCCCAAGGCATACAGAAGTTCTTGGGCTAAGGATCTATCCTGATGTTCCAGTTGCTTCACGACACATGGATATACCCCAGACCCATTCTCTGTTCTCATCTTCCCCACCAAGAGGGAAGTATTTGGCCTGCATTGCCTGAATCTCTTACCCTTCAACTTGTGGTGAGTCCCTAGCAAGGGATGAGTGAGAATGAGAAAAGGAAAATTGAGTTATGCCTTCCCTTTCCCTCGAGTTTGAATTTCCATTTCTGGAACATGCTATATCTATTCAGGATCAAAGATCCTATCCTGAATCTACTCCTTCATGGACCCCATACTCACAACCCTCTAGGAGCACTCTTTTTTCCCTATGCTTCAAGTCTTGGATGAGAACAACTTTTTTGGTGCCTTGAAATATTTTCTTGGGTGCCTAAAATCTACTTATATATCTGAAAATGCCCCTTGACTAGTGTGTACAATTCATAGGGAACTATTTCTTGCCAGATTTCTAAGTATTGTATAGTCCATGTGTTTCTTTTTGATGTCCTAGTATATATCTCTGGGAAGAAAACCACAAAACTCTAGTAAGCCATGAGGATTCTTGACCCTTCCGTGGAACATGGTCTTTTGACTACATGTGAAGACTGGCTGATACCTCTGGGATCCATATTTGCCCACACTTACCTTGAAAAAAAATTAGGATCTTAGCAACAGATTATCATTAATATATATACTAGGTAAAACTGAACCCAAATGTTGTCATAAACTTCTATTTCTTGCTTTGATTTCTGCTAAGTTTAAGATGAGAGACAAATACCAGTCTTGTAGTTATATCTGAAGATATTCAGTCTCATAAGGAAGGCTAAGGCTAAATGTTAAGCTCATATCTTCAACTTCACCTGAGCTTTCTTGTTTTGTTTTAGATATTTATTTTTATTTCTTCTGTTTTCAATGAAGGAAATCTGAATAGAATATTTGATAGCCAAGGGACTCAGGGATGCCTCTGCTTTATGCACTAGCACTGTGGTTGTTGACATAGTGTCAAAGAGGGTTATTTGCAAACAATGGCAGTGAACTGGGTATCCAAGTACAAACGTCCTGCTGTAGCAGCTGAGCTCATTCCAAGCATTCTAGTAAAAAGCTCAACATAAGCCACAGTGCCCACTGTCTTCACAATTTAGAGCACAGCAGGCTTTCTTGACCACAGTGCCTTTGCCTTTACTTTATATTTTTTACACAAGGTCAACAAAAGTGGGATAAAAGTGGTAAAATGAGATATCTTTGGAGAGATCACAACTGCATCGCTGTTGTTACAGTATATTACTACTGTTGTTCTGTGATATTTTATCATTAATCATTGTTCCTTTCTTGCCATACCTAATTTGTAAATTAAACCTTAACATAAGTATGTATATCTGATATATATGTGTACAAAATAAAACACTTTGTCTTAGATCCCTAATGTAAAAATCTGAAATCCAAAAGGCTGTAAAATTGTAAAGCTTTTGAGTACCAGAAAGATATTCAAATAGTTTCAGGTTTTTAACTTTTCAATTAGGACTATTCAACAGATAAAATCTATGAGAATGTTTTATAATCCCCACAACTCCAACAGCTATGATAAAGAGTTTTCTGAACACTATTTGCTGAACATTTCATACAAGGGAGGGATCCACAATGTCTATTGAGTGTTTTAGAATGTATCTCCCACTACTGTATAATTCAGGTGAGTCAATGTGGATATGTACATTCTGAGAAACAGTGTCCTCAGCAGTTAGAAAATGTGACTCAATTCAGCATTTATAATCTAATTAATCAGATTAACAACAACCTTCTCTATATCTGTTTTCATTCTTTCTCTCTTTCACCTTCTACCCCACCATACTCCCCCTCTCTCTCTTTCTATGATGACACACATGAAACTCTGTAGAAATAGTCTGCCATACAAGAAAAGTTTTAAACCTGCATTTGTTTATATTCCTACTGTTATCCCTCATTACATATTTGTCTTATTGACACATTGAACACACTTTTTTTTCTCCCTGGATTTTGCTGAAAAGTAAATCATTAGACAACTTGATGACCACTGACCCTCTATGTTAACAACATGTTAATAACTTTTCAAGTAGTAAAGTCTGTAATTTACCAGAAGTTGGTGGATACTATTGTTTGTGAGAAGGAGTCATTCATTTCTTTTCTCTTACTGGAGAATAAAGGAGGAAAATAGTAGAGACTATTGTATTTCTTTTACTTGAGACAGTCATGAAAAGTCATATAAGCACTAATGCAGTAGTAGGAGGAGACTTTCGTATTGCACTGTCACAAACACATAGATCAACTGAACAAAAAAATTAATAAGAAAATACTTATGCTAAACCAAACTTTTGAACAAATGTATTTAATGCATGTCTACAGAGTATTTCACATCACTAATTCAGAGTATACATTCTTCTCAACTGCTCATGGGTTTTTCTCTAAAATAGACCTTGTGCTAGTTCATAAAACATGTTTAAGTAAATGCAAAGGAGCTGAAGTTAACCCTTATATAGTGTCAGATCATAGTATCTTGAAATTGAAGCTAAATAGAGAAAGAAATTTGAAGATCTTCACAAACACATAGAAACTGAATGACAGTCTCCTGATCAACCATTGGGGCACAGAACAAATTTAAGAAGAAATTAAACAGTTTCTATAATTAAATGATAATTCCAATACATCATACAGGAATTTATGAGACACAATGAAAGCAGTTCTGTGAGGGAAATTCATAGCAGTGTACGCCTACACCATGAAAAAAGAACAGATATAAATAAACCATCTAATGCTGAACCTCAAGTTACTAGAAAAAGAGGAGCAAGACAAAGGCAAAGCTCATACTAGGGATGAAATTGTAAGGATAAGAAAATAAATTAATGCAATGGAGACTAAGAATGATTTAAAAAATCAATGTATTAAAGAGTTGTTTTTTTGAAAGGATAAACAAAATTGACAGACCCTTAGCCAAACTTATCAAACAAGGGAAGGAAAAGGTTCGTATCCATTTTATTAGGAATTACAAGGGGAAAATCAGCATAGATATAGCAGAAGTTCAGAGGATAATGAACACCTCCTTTGAAAATTTATACTATAATAAGATGGAAAATATAGAAAAAATGGGTAGATTCCTAGACATATATAAACTTCCAAAGTTGAATGAAGAATATATAAAAATGTAAAATAAAAATTAAATAAAAAAGGGGCTGAGGATTTAGCTCAGTGGTTCTAGTGCCTGTCTTGCAAGCACAAGGACCAGGGTTCCATCTCCTGGTAATCACATACAATACTGGGTATGGAGACTCATGCCTGGGAGCAATCTGTGCCACATACCACAGTGTCAGATGTGGCGGCTCATGCCTGTAATCCCAGCACTTAGGAGGCAGAGGCAGAAGGATTGCTGTGATGTGAGTTTGAGGCTGAGCTCAGGGCCAGCCTGAACTACAAAATGAGACTTTCTCTCTCTCTCAAAAAAAGTAAAATACCCTAATATCAATCTGTGCAATTGAAAATGTAGTAAAAAACCTACCAACAACAACAAAAAAAGCCCTGGTCCTGATAGCTTTACTGCTGAATTCTATAAAACTTTAAAAGAAGTAATAACGTTGCTACTTCTCAAACTGTTTAATGGAATCAAAAGGGAAATAGTACTCCCAAATTCATTACTGAAAGCAACCATTACCTTGATTCCAAAGGGAGAAAGAGATGGAACCAAAAAAAGAGAACAACAAGTCAATCTTTCTAATGAAATTTGATGCAGAACTCCTCAATAAGATACTGGCAAACATAATATAGAAAATCATCAAGAAGATCGCATGCCCTCACCAAGTTGGATTTATCCCAGGATGCAAGGATGGTTCAACATATGTAAATCAATAAACACAATCACAATATTAACAGACTCAAGGACAAAAATGATATAGTTATCTCAATAGATGCAGAAAAAACGTTAGAAAAAATCCAATAACAATTCATGATCAAAACATTACATAACATTGGGATAAATAGAATTTATCTGAACCTAATAAATGCTATTTGTGAGAAACTAATAGCCAGCCTTGTACTAATTAGACAAAAACTGAAACCTTTCATACTAAGATCAAGAACAAGACAAGGACTTCCACAATCACCATTCCTGTTCAATACAGTGTTGGAAACATTAGCCAGAGCAATTAGGCAAGAGAAAGAAATAAAAGGAAAAAAGATTGGAAAGGAAGTAAGCTGTCATTATTTGCTGATAACATGATATTGGATATAGAAGATGCTAAAAACTCAACCACAGGACTGCTAGACTTAATTGGAAGAATTAATAGCATTACTGTATACAAAATAAATGTTTGAAAATCAGTACTTTTTATAAATAAAAGACTCATTGAGAGAGAAATTGGGGAGTCAATTCCCTTCACGGTCACATCCAAAAAATAAATAAATATCTAGGAGTCAATCTAACAAAGGAGGTGAAAGAGCTGTATTCTGAAAACTACAGAACTCTGGAAAAGGAGATTGAAGAGGATATCAGAAAATGGAAAGATATCCCTTGTCCTGGGTAGGACATCAAAATGTTTATACTCTGACAAGTATTGTATAGATTCAATGCATCCTAATGGAAATTCCAAGAGCATATTTCACAGATGTAGAGAAAATAATACCAAAATTCATCTGAAACCACAAAAGACCTCCAATAGCAAAGGCAACTTGAAGCAACAAGGTCTTGGCAGGGGTTCTACAATCCCCATTTGAAACTATATTACAAAGCTGCTACGTTAAAGCATCATGGTATTGGTAAAGTAACAGATCTTAAAATCAATGGAACAAACTAGAAAATGCAGGAGCAACTAAGCCACCTCATCTTTGACAAAGGAGCCAAAGACCTGAATGGAAGAAAGATAGATTTCTAAAGAAATAGTGCTGGAAAAAATGGGCTTCAACCTGCTAAAGACTAAAGTTAGATCTGCATCTTTTACCATGTACTAAACTAAAATCAAAATGGATTAGAGAGCTAAATATTAAGATGGAGACACTATCCTTGTTGCAAAATAGGTTAGGTAGAACTCTTGGAGATATATGAAACCATCTCTTTCTGGTTTTGAAATTCAAGAATAATGTTGTGTTGAATTGGCATGTGTGTGGGGAAGGGCAGGGCTCAGAATTTGACTTCTTAATTTATTATTCATAGTGAAGCCTTAGACCTCATTTTTGAAATGATCTCTTCCCAGAATATGAAGTGGTGCCCTTAAGACCTAGCCATTGATGAGCTTACAAAAGAGATATGTTTTCTCTCATTGGCCAGTGTACTCCTTAATGCAGTTACTTACTCCTGACCCCAGAGTACCCATCCTCTTTGTATCATAAACACTCAGTGGAATTTGTCGGCTGCATAACCAGGGTTTTCTTGGAATTCTTTAGTGGAAAGAAATGGTTCCCATGGAATATTTTTGGGAAGTGCTTTATTTCCTTATCCAATTTTGATGTGGAATCTCTTCTGTTTCGGCAGGAAGAGAAATTTACACTCTACTTATTTACTTTGGCACAACAGTTCCTTTTTTAACACCTATTTGAAAGTGTAAAAACATTTTTTTCTGTTGTTGGGGGCATGAATTATTCATACAATTTTCTTGCTTTAAATAAGAACAACAATCAATCATTCTTTCAAATCTCTGTCAGCTTTCAGTTTTAACTCTTCTAGCTCCTATCACTGTACTTCCTCTGATCAGAGCATTCACTGAATTTGGACCTGTCAAAATGTTCAAAAGCAATTCTAGGCACTATTTGACTATTTGACCTCTTATACAGTCAAAATTTTGATGTACTAACACCTATATTTTCAATGTAATTTTTGCATTTATCTTATGCTGCATTGTATATTACAAAGCTACTGTGAAAATAAATGGTTTTTTTTTCTGACTATTGTGCAACTACTTTCCATATATATCTGCTTTGAGGTCCTCTTTGGAATCCCATAGCAACTCATTTGAAGCACCCAAGAAATAGTACAATGTATAGTATTTTTGTAATGCATGTGTCAAAGTCCTAAAATTAATTATTTCAAGCAGTTGAGCTTTAGCATATGCAAAACCGTTAGCTATTTGAACTAATAAGTATTATTTACAATAGATAAATCAAAAACACTAATCAAATGCCCAATATAGGAGTTACTGAAGGAACTTCGAAAAAATTCATGAGAATAAGCCATTTATAATAATGCTATAAACTCACATTTATATAAAAATCATTTCATATAATTCTAAATAAGAAATTTAAAATTTGTGAATATTTGATATTTTAGTATTACATCATACTATTTATTTAAACTGTTAAAAACAGGAAAAAAATATAAAAGGTCACAATCAGAATATTACCAGATGGTGTAAATGTAGATAGTATTTATTTTTTCCTCTTAGTTATTCATTTGCTATATTGTATTTTGGATTAGTCCACAATGAGCTTCTGTTACTTATATCATAAAAAAGTAAGAAAATCTATTTAGAATGATGCATATATTTTCAAATAGGGGTCTATAAGAGTGGGAAGTAGCAGAAGTTGACTATAGGTGGCTTATACAAATTTTGGAGTTTCTTTTTTACCTTTGAAAACAAAAAACTAAAATAAAATACAAATATGAAAACTGGTGTTTGGTTAACTAAACATATTTATTCTAAGATTGAATAGCTCTTACACAGTCAAACTTTTTGATGAACTAACACCTATATTTTCAATGTAATTTTAGCGTTTATCTTATGATGCATTGTATTTTAATATTTCCCCCAAGTTATTATTATTATTATTATTATTATTATTATTATTATTTTGAGATAGGGTCTCACTTTGTAGTTCAGGCTGGCCCTGAGCTCAGCCTCAAACACACATCACAGCAATCCTCCTGCCTCTGCCTCCCGAGTGCTGGGATTATAGGCATGAACCATCATGCGTGGCACTGTGGTATGTGGTACTGGTTGCTGCTGAGTGTGAGTCTCCACACCCAGTATTGTATGTGGCTACCGGGGATGAACCCTGGTCCTTGTGCTTGCAAGACAGGCACTAGAACCACTGAGCTAAATCCTGGGCCCTCCCCCAAATTATGATGGTTAATTTTATATGCCAACTTGTTTAGACCAGTTGTAGGTATGTCTTTATGTTTCAGGTGCTATTAACATTTGGATTAGCAGGGTGAATAAAGATTTCCCTTTGTCAGTTGACATCATCCTACCAGTTGAAGGCCTGAGGAGAACAAAAATATGGGTGAAGAGAAAATTAGTCTCCTTTGTTTGAATTAAGCATCAGCCTTTACCTTTTCTTGCATGAGAATAGGTTTATAATGCCAGCCCTCCCACTTTCAAAACTGCAGCAGGAGTTGTCCTGGGTCTCCAGTTTGCAAATGATAAACCATGGAAGTTCTCAGCTTCCATATCATGTTAGCCATTTCCTATTAGCTTTACTTTTTGGAAGAACCCTGGTTAATAAGGATTTGATTAACAAAAATTCTTATTTATAATGGAAGGGAGCTCCACACACCATTCCAGAGTATTAATTAAAAATATAAAGTAGGTAGTAATGTTTTTTAAACAAAAGAGCAAGACTAATCTTTGTAAAGGGATTTAGAAATTCAATTTATAATTTCTTCTCTTTCTGGTCATAATATGAAACAATTTATATGAATGTCACAGTCTATTATGCTCTAAAATAAACTCTGTTTATTTAAACTTTATTCAAGTTAACATTTGTTTCCTTTGGAATATTTATACATCATTTTGTACTCTATGCATATGTTATAAGTACATGCTTTGTTTTCTGTATGCACCCCACATAATAACTGGGACCTGAAAACTCACTCCATGTTCTTAGTGGTTCAATTAATTATCATTTATATCTTGTTTCAGGAAAGACAGTTATCACAACATCTCAGTTTTAGGCTTTCAGTGATTAATGTGAAAGTTTGACATTCTAGGAAGAAAAAATTTTGCTTACAAAAGTCTCATAGTTCATGATATTTTGAAATCAATCTGACATTCTACAAAGAGGCAATAAATGTTCTTATGCTTTAATATTTCAGGCTCTTTTTCCACTTATTTCTTTTCATAGGCTTAAAAATATACTTCCTCCCCTTTATAATTTTATTTTCTATATTTTAATTTTTTATCTTGATTTCTTTCCTTTCACTTTTGTCTTCATCCTTCATTTATCCCCTTCATTTTCATCACACAAATTCTTTCCTAACTGTAGTAATCATATAGGTGAAGATAATTTGGAAAAAATATAATTCTAAGGAGTGAATATTTTCTGAGAATGAAAAAGAGAAGGTACATCAGAACTCCCAAAATAGAACTGTAACTTTTTTAGTAAAGGTTATATTCAAGTTTGTGTTGAAAGAAAAACAGATAAAAAATTTGACTTGCTCTGTAATTCTTTTCTTCATACAAGCTTAAATATAGGCCGTTTCTGGCATTCCTTCAACAATTCAGTTCTAAAGGGCCATCATCTGCCAAGACTCTCTTGCGTTTCCATTGGTGATGAGGTGTGTCACAGCTCAGTCACCATTGCACACTTGAGGGAGGGAGAAAGTACATTTACCAGATCAGCAAAAGGCTCCTAGAAATCTTCTGTGAATTATTTCTATAGTTCATGGCCACAACCATACTGCAAGGCCAATTCTAGCTTCTTTTCAGACTGGGAAATATATTGTATCTGCTAAACTTGTTAATGAACAGTAAATCAGTTTTCTCCTAATAGAAAAATGAATATTGGACATATTAGATATTTCTATCCAATACATTAATACCAAAATGAATGGTTTGAAATTTTTAAAAATAAAAGAAAATATTTTCAGGTTTTTTGTTTGTTAGTTTTTCTTCTGATCAAAATTTTCTTTCCCTCAATTTTCAGAGAAACTCTGGTAATCCTTTGATCTCTGTTCAGCTTTGAAATTAAAATTTCACTTATAAATAAGATGATGAACTTATCTTTGTCTGCCTGGTTTATTCTACTGAGCATGGTGTCCTTTAGGTAAATATCCTTGTTTCTATAAATGCCAGCATGTCCTTCTTTATTTTGACTGACTAATATTCCATTATATTTATACATTCACACACACACACAATCACATTATTCTGCAATTCATCCATCTGTAGACACTTCCATTGGTCCCATATTATGACTAATACTACAGTGAATACAGACATAGTTATCTTTTCAAGACACTGATGTTACTAGGTTTGGATATATATATATATATATATATATATATATATATATATACACCTGTTATATATCACATATGTATTATATGTGATATATTTTATATATCACACATGTTATATATATGTTATATATGATATATAGTTTATACCAAACACATCATATATATGTGAAATATAATATACGTGACATATGTGATATATGATATATGTATTTTATGTGATATACAGTATATGATATATATGATATTTATGATATATATATGATATATATGATATATATACCCACAGAAGTATGATTGCTGCCTCATATAATAGTTCTATTTTTAATTTTTTGAAGAATCTCAGATTTTTTTATAAAAATGCTCATAATTATTATACTCAGTACCCATGCACAAGTTACTTTTTTCTCTATTTTAGGTAAGTCTTATCATAATTTAATATAATGTCCATCGTATGATATGGAGTGATATTGTGGTTTTGATTTGTGTTTCTCTGTTGATTAGTAATGTTAAGTATCTTTCTATCTAAAAAATGTCTACTCAGGCCCCATTCCCATTTAAAAATTTGATTATCTGGTTTTGTCTGTTGAATTGGGTGAGTTCTTTTTGCATCTTGGAAATTAACCTCTTATGAGATAAGCAGTTTGCAAATACTTTTTCTCAGTCCACAGATTTTCTTCTCACTATTTTTGTTTATTTTCTTGTATAGAAATAATCCTTGTTTCATATTGGCATGCTTATTTATGTTTGTCTAGTTTTGATACAATGTAAAATAATTCCCTGCTAATTCCAATGTAAAGAAATTTTCTCCTAGAAATTTTGGGATTTTAGATGTAATATTTAACTTTTAAGAAATTAATTTTATTGATATATTTTAGATATACATATTGCTAACATTAATCATATAGAACTTATACCTATACATGATATACATTCTTTTCCTTCCCCAATCCTTCCCCTCCTTTTAATCACTCTCCATATCCTTACTTATGAAAGCTTTCTTTCCATTTTTTTATTGTTGTACTCTCCTTTCTTTTTCCCTTCCTTCTTTTCAGACATTTAAGTCTTTTGGGGGATGAGTACTGGGGATCAAATTCAGAACCCTGCAATTGTGAGGCAGTCACAATGCACTGAGCTATACAACTCAAGCCCTATATGTAATATTTTTATGAATTTCAAGTTATACTTATATGTGCTATAAGACAGTGATTCAATTTCATTTTTTTCACATGGATATGCAGTATTTTGAAAATAACTTATTGAAGAGGTTTATCCTCATTATATATTATTGGAAATCTTGTCAATGATCAATTGATTATATACACAGAAATTTAACTCTGAGTTCTCTATTCTGTTCCATTGGTCTGTGTATCCCTTATTATGTCAGTACTGTACCATTTTGATTGGTAATATAGTTTGAAATTAGAGATTTAATGTCTCTAGTTTTGTTTTTATTTCTTTAAATTCTTTGGATTTTTTTATGCTTCCATGCAAACTGTAACATTGGGGGTTTTTTTGTTTGTTTTTTGTTTTTGTAATTCATTTGTGCAAAATATAAGTGGGCTTTGATAGAGATTGACTAGAATCAACAAATTGCTCTGATTATGGACACTTAAGTACCAGAATCTCTGAGTCATTGAATTGGGTATCTTTCCAATTATTTCTGTAACTTCATTCATCAATGTCTTATAGTTTTCACTGTACAAATCTTTTACTTTTTTGATTAAACCTATTTGTAATTATTTTTATTCATCACATGCCTTGTCTGGTCAAGAGTTTAAGAATGTCTTCCTTTGGCAGCTCTCTGGCTAAGAATCTGTCATAAATTGTAGCTAGGGTATTAACAAGAACTCCAGTTATGGAAAGTTGAACTCACATAAGAGATCCACTTCCATGAAGTGGAAATAGTGTATTATGACTCTTAGAAATTTGGCAAATATTGGATCTTCCGCTTGCTGTTGGTAGGAGACTTCAGTTTATTGAAACATAGGCAGCATAAACAGCAGTAGACAGGAGACTGTTCAACAGAAGAGTTTAGTTCAAGTAAAAAGATACCATAAAAACCCCTTTGATGCAGTGTATTAAGTTACATGTTTTTCTAAACTAACTCACTGAAGTGCTGAACTGAAATCTTAAAACATCTAATGTACAGATGACTTCACTGTGCCATAAGTATTAAATTAAGCATGGCACATTTATTAAATTTCAAGAGCTGCTATAAAAGATCATAAATTGGGTGGTTTAAGAAAAGATAATTGCTGTTCCAGCCATATCAATGTAATCCAGATTGAAGTACATTTATATGGTATAATGGTACTTACTATATCTAGACCAAATTCCTCAATGTATTTTTTTAAAAAAATAAGCATCAGTAAGAACCACCAGTGGTAAGAAACTATATTATTTTTTCCAAATTAAAAGCTTCCAGAAGCATTTTAATACATTATATCCGTTACCTTCAAAATATAAATATACTTGAGTACTAGTGTTTTTGCCCTAAAGTTAATAGTTTTGTTTATTGTAAATCTATCTTACCCTACCACAGTCTTTAAAGAAATTTGAAACACAGTATTAGTATAAGAATAAAGGAAAAAAGGAAGTATTAAAAAGTATTATCTCAAATATATACTTTTTAGGAGCATAAATGTGGAATATCAAAATTGTTATGTCATACTTGCAAGTAAAAGATTTTTCTCAATAGTGTATTATGACTCTTAGAAATTTGGCAACAAGGTGATGATATTCCTTGCCAGTTTCTTAGTTCATTGTTTTGCAGAAGTATCATATTTCAGGATACCTACTTTTTAATTGCTATATTCCAGGTCTAATTAATATTTCTGTGTTGGGCCAGAGAACTGTAATGAAAAAGTAAAATCATTAAACACCAGTGAATGATAGAACATAGTCTTTTGAATTCTTCTGTAAATTAACATGCCAGCATCACTAGGGTGGCTGATTTCTCTCTGAGTGTGTGCTTATTTAAGAGATCATAATATAAAAAAAGACTGCACAGTGCCTAACTTTAAAAAGAAAGGATAACAATGGATGAAAAAGCTATTACTTCCATAGCTATAGACAATTAATAGTTAGCTAGGAATTTATTAACCTTGTAATATCAGTGCTCTAACATGAGGAAGCTACTGTACAAGTCACATTACACATAGGATGAGAGATGTCACTGGAATAAAGGCTCATAAATACACATTGCTGGACAGATTCCATGCTTTCTGAACCCTTGGAATTTAACCGTAAATTTCTTTAGAACATTTTGTTTCTTGTTATAGTCATAGTTTTCAAGGAAATAAATAAACTATAGGTCACAAAATTTATAAAATTGTTTCATAATATTCACCTAGAACATCAAGTGAAGAGAAGTGCAAGAGATTCGTCCACATGTTAGAGACCCAAAGTACCCAGCAGTGGCCCTGAATCCATGGCAATGCCTTCCATGAGTAAGCTCGACACCTGAATCCCGCAATACTTTCTCATGCAAGTCCACACTAAGGATATGCACCAGGAGGGCCCAAAGGCTCGTGATAAAAACTAGAACGTCTGCACCGGTCAGATGAAGAATCTGTGCCAGAATATTAAAGGGTCTTCTGAAAAAACAGCAGTGCTACCTGATGACAGTGAGGACACGAGCTTCCCTTCCAGCAAGAATAGCAGCCAAGTTCTGTTCAGATCAGGAAAGCTAGTCATGGCAACTTTCTTCTAGGAAATCACCAACATAAAATCTTCCTCTCTCCTTCTTTTATGTTATTTTGGCAACAATCCTCAGGTAGATTATCTATGCCCAAAACCATACTAACTCAGTAGAGTTGAGTGTTCTAAGGTGACCATTTATTAATTTACTGCACTGCTGTACATATTATTATTCTTTAAAATTGATATATATCACATTCAACATTGAGAGTTATTACCACTACATGACACATCTTGATTCTCATTTTTCACATTCCATTGCCCTCCCTACAACCACCAATTCCTATATACATAAGCTTTCATAAGCTTTTTTCATTTTGTTATGATCGTATTTTTTTATTTCCCTTCATTACTTCCTCTCCCACATTTTCTTTTCCTTTTGAATATTTTCTTACTATTTCACAATATTTATTATACATTTTAGAAGTCATATACACCTTCATTTCCTCATACAGAAAAATGACATGGTATTTACACATCTGTGTCCTATTCATTTCACTTATGGACATGTCATCAAGGTACATCCATTTGAGTCTAAATGAGTGAAATTTATCATTCTTTGTGGCTGCATAATACTCCATTTAAAAACACACACACACACGCACACACACTTTCTTTTTCCAGTTTCCTGTTAATGAGCATTTGGGCTGTTTCCAAGATTTAGCTATTGCAAATTGAGCTGCTGAGACATGGGTGCACATATGTCACTGTGGTATGAATGTTTTAATTTTTTTCAGGTATATACCTAGCAGGGGAATAGCAGGGTCAAATGGGACCTCTAATCATAGCTTTTTGAGGAATTTCCACACTGATCTTCACAGTGGTTGGACCAGTATACATTCTCAGCAACAGTGGAAAAGGGTTCCTTTCTCCCAGCAGGTCTGGCAGCATTTGTTGTTGGTTGATTTTGTGATAGCAGCCATTCTTTCTGGAATGAAACAGAATCTCAGTGTTAAAATAATCTGCATCATTATTGACTTTTTGTCCAATTTATCTGTCTCTTTGTGACAATGGGTTATTGAAGGCCCATAGTATTAATGTATTAGTGCTTATCTGGCTTTTCATGCCCATTAATGTTTGTTTTATATAGTCAGGTACAGTAGAATTTTGTGCTTACATACTTATGAATGCCATCTCTACCTCTTTGATTGTTCCCAGGATGCAGTGTCCTTATTTGTCTCTCTTAATTACTTTTGGTTTGAAATCTCCTTTTCTGCAAATAAGATAGCCATTCCTGCTTTTTTTTTTTTTTTGTGGTTTTCCTTCACATGGAGAATTCCATCCTTTCATTTTTAGTCTGTGTATTTCTTTCTGAATTAGGAATTTCTTGTATGTAGCATATTGTGAGATGTTGCTTCTTAATCTATTTTTCCAGTCTGTCTTTTAATTGGCACATTGAGGTTGTTGACATTAATGGTTATATCATATATGTACTGATTAGACCTGTAATATCACTTTCCTGTTTTGGGCTCATTTACTTTTTTATTTTCCCCCTTTCCATTCAGTAGCTTGCTTTGCTCAATGAGCTGACTGTGCTGCTCTCATGGGATTGTGATATTCATTGTCTTTTTCCAGGATATTCTTTAGAATTTTTTGTAGAACAAGTTTGGCATTCATAGTTTCCTAGGTATTCTTTGTAATGGAAATATCTTACTTCATCACTGATTTTGAAAGATAGATTTACAGGGCCTGTTAATCTAGGTTGGAGCTTGTTCTCTTTTAGAACCTGGATAGAGCCTGCAATACTTTACTCCAGGCTGTCTTTGACTGGAGTGTTTGCACTGAAATGTTTGCTGTGATTCTGATGGGCTTTCCTTTGTATGTGATTTGTTTTCTTCCTCTAATTGCTTTCAATATATTGTTCTTCGGTTGCAGTTCTGGAATCTTGAGTATTATATTTCTAGGTATAAATTTATTTAGATCACAGCAATTTGGAGTCCTATGTGCTTCACTTATCTGTATGTCAAGTTCTTTTCCTTTACCTGTGAAGTTTTATTCCATTACATCTGTGAACAGTTTTTTTTTTTTTTTAATATCTTTTGCACTATCTCCTATTTCTTCAACGACTCCAATCAATCTTATGTTATTCTTCTTTGTATCATCTTGGAGCTGGTAGATTTATTTTTCATGGTCCCTTTGCCCTTGCCATTTTCCATAAATTATTCCTTTCCTGTTTATTAGTTGCAAACTTACCTTCTAGTTCTGATATCTGGTCTTCACATTCATTAACTCTATTTCACAAATTACCATTGGAGTTTTCTTTTCCTGGAAATCTGTTTAAAGCTGATTAACAGATTCCATTACTTTTGTAATCTGAGATTCTATCATGTTCCTGAATTCTTCTTTAGTGTAATTAATTATATGTTTTCACTGTGGAAAGTATTTCTGTTTTTATCAGAGAAATTATTTCTTATCTCCACTTTACTAGACCTTCTTTTGTTATCACCTTAGAGTTCTTGTGATTGAGCGCTTCAGTTTGCTCTATTTCCTCTTTTCTAGATTCTCCTGTGGTGATGGTCTTTATATCTGAGTTGTTGAATTTTTTCTCATTTCTATTTCTTTGTTATTGCTGATGTTTTTGGCTTAATTTCTGGCCTGCTTTCTGAGCAGTATTTATTGCAAATCTCTTTCTTTCTAATGTTTGGAACCCTTAGGTGATGAGTACTTCCTGTGTTGTCCTCCTTGGGCCTATAATAGTCTTTAAGTGATTTCATTTCTAGCACATCATGCAGGGTACTTAAACATAATAATCACATCACCTTGGTTCAATTAATATAGTCAGTATCATCAAAATATCAAACACAGAACAGGACATTATAAACTGTGGCAATCACTATTCTGACACATTTAACCTCATGAGTATATCTGTGGCCATATTTCAAAATTTAGAAATAACTAGAAGTTTATTTACAACATACAGGCTATTAGTATAGCAAACTCACTCTCTGGGAATAAAGGATCACCTGAGAGTTGGCAATGTAGAAAGATAGAAGGAGCAGGAGAGATTAGAAATAGTGTTAGAGAACATATAATTACTACACAAATCCTGAGAGGCTAATAGCAGGTAGAGTACTAAAGAGACAGAAAGGACAAACTCAAAAACAAAACAAACAAACAAACAAAAAAACCCCACCAGATTAACAACAACAGGACTACTAGAAACTATATTCACGCTCCTATAATAAATAGTACAGAAGAAAAGGAGTGTACAAAGGACTGAAACATTCAGACTTCAGGGAACTGATACTGAACAAAGAAGGAATAAAAGAAGAATTAGAGTACTTAGCAGCAAAAGGCATCAGGAGAATTTTTTTCCCTCTCCTGTAAAAATAAGAGCAGTTGAGAAAGAAAAAGGAAAAAAAATGGACAGACTCAGCTACAAAAATAGAGAATGAATAATAAAAAAGAGCACAAACTAGAAAAAGAAAGAAAAAGGGGAAAAGAGACAAAAAGAGAGAGAGAGAGAACAATACTAAAACACTCTTTGAAGTGTGTGCCTGCTGTCTCCCATAGATAATATGGACAGTAGCACACAGAAGGAGTTAACTAGTCACAGGAATGTAGCCATAGTTCACTGAGGATCAGTCTGGCTTCTGGCTACAAAAGCTGACTAAGTTCAGCTCAAGGAACTGCTGCAAAGTTGAATATCCTGCTACCCTTCCCCTGAAGTGATTCTGGGGTCCTGTAGGTGGAACTGGCCCAGAAAATCACCAGTGGTTGTAGTCCACAGGTTTTCTTCATGCTCCCAGTGGGTACTTTTTCAGTATAGTAGACAGAGAGCTGAAACCCTGAACCCAATAGGGTGATCCAGAGGAGAGGAAGCTAGAACTGCTGATGAAGACTTGGAAATTAGTCACTGTTCCATGTAGCCTTTGGTCACTGGTGCAGGCATCTTCAGTCCCTTGGGGTGATAGGTGGAGCTTCCTTACTTTATCCTCTGTCTGGAACAAAACTGTATATGTTGAAAACAGCAACTGCTGCCACCCATTATGACCTCTGATCTGCCCCACCACCCCATTTCTCCGTGGGGGCCTGTGGACCACCAGAAGTCACCAATAGTCCACAGGTTAAGCAGACCCTCTCCCACTGAGAGTCCTGGCTTGGGAAGAGAGCCCTGGCCTTTCCGTTAAAGTTGTTCCCTGCCTCTTTCTTTATTTTTTTGCCTCAGATCCTCTTTTTTCCCTTGAGATGCTATATTCCAATATGAGTATATTAAATTGCAGAGATTCTCTATTTGTTGCTCACCATTCCACTATCTTTCCAGAACTTCACGTATGTATATTATTTTTATACTGCCTTTTATATTTATATTTTCTGTAATCTCTGCTGGTTTAGAAAACTACCACCATGACCAAATTCTTCCAAAAGCAAAATTTTCTATCATAGCTATTAGAAAGCTAAGAAATAATGAGCATTTGATTTTATAAGAATGTGTGCAAAACTATGTATACCTGATGTAAGATATTACTTTATAGAACATTAAGTAAATTATGTGCATGTTTTAGGTGTATTTATCACTTATGACAAAACATATCTGGCAAAGATTAAACTAAATGTTTTGCACTTTATTTCATTTATTTTATATTATCTCTGATGAGAGTGCTCTTCACATTTGTTAGATTGAAAAGTGGACATATCCTCTAGAAATTTACTGATGTTGATTACAAATAATTTTATATGATTCGATAAGCAAAAAAGAAGGATTCTGGGGAAACAGGATAGTGGTATATTGCTGGCCTAGTATATTTGAGGTCATGATTTGATCTGAACCACAGACAGAAAAAGGAAATTAAAGAAATTTGAAGCCTTTGGGAACCCTCAAAACATCTCTCTTCATATCAACCTTTGAAAACTATAAAAGCAGGCAGAAAACTGGGTTACTTTTGTGACCATATGCATAATTCCAATAGACACAGTGTAGTCACAATGAGTCCCTGGAGTGCAGCCAGTTTGGCACTCTGTTGTTGGGTTTAGTGGAACCTAATCACATGGGTGGGAGAGAGAAGAGCAGGATATTACCATGGTTTCACAACAGTGAGTATTTTCCAGATTGACTGAGGGACACAGACTGAAAGAACATTTTCCACAGAGGAAAAATGAACATAAGAAGAACAAACTGTTGTCAGAACAAACACTGTGTTGGAGAGGGGTTTCCTGGAGTGAAAGAGTAGGGTAACACATGGTATCCATTTGGGAGATCATAGGTGACTAGTTTAAGTGGTCTACATTTGGGCTTTTGACAACTTGAGATAAGGATTTTAACATGTTTGAGTCTCTGTTTCCAAGTATTTTCCAATGAAAATTATAGTATTTCCCACAGGAAATTTGTTGAAGTAATGCTGATGAAGTTTCATACATACAGTGACTGGCAGATAGTCTAGGTTATGATAATAATGTCTTCTGTACTCACATGTGATAGAGACACTGGTCCATTGATCCTCAACTTAATGTTCATATCTATCTGTCACCTCAGATTGTTCTTAACCTTGTCATTGTGATACAGAGAAGCAAGCCTAGCTCCTGACCTGCTAAATATATGAAATGTGAGTTCATGTTCTCTAAAATAGAAAAATGAATTTTAGAAACAACAGAGGTTAAGAGTAGGAAAGTCTTTATTGAGAAAGAAAGCTTTTGCCTAAGAGACAGAAGGGAGATTAAAAAATGAGTGACTCACTCAATTCATTTCTCAAGGGGCTTTAATGAAGCAAAGCCATGAGGTGAGGCAGATTTAAGACAGGACAAAAGTGCAGTCAACCAGTAACATTGCAAATACATTCCCTTAGGTAATATTGGTACAATGAGAAATCACAAAATGAACAAATCAGTCAATAAGTTTAAAACAAGTATAGTTGCTTAGATAATACTTATGAAATCAAGTTAAGTAACAAGCATACAATAATTTTTAGTTACGACTCTTTTCTGGGAGAGGTGGGTCAAAGTCCTGGCCCTCCACCCCAAGAGACTGGCACCTACCTAGAATATCAGACTGGTACTTACTTAGAAGATCAATCAGTGCTATTTATCCTACATTGGTGGGGTAGTTTTCTCTTCTGGCAGTGCTAACCTTTAGTGGAGTTCTCTTTGACTTCCCTTCATATTGGCTCTTTCCATGTGAAATTTCCAGGTTAATCTATCTACCTGAAAGATGTCTAGCTTACCTACCTATAACAATTATACTGATGATAAAACTGTTAGATCTCTCACTAACACTTGAATACTTGGCATTTTTTTTCCAAGATCTATTTGGAAATAATCATACCTTTCTATAATATTTTACTCTTTTAAAAGTATTTTATTGAACAATATACATATACTGTAATGGGCATACATTAAGCACTGAACTAGTTTTCACCAACTGAAAATGTTTTAGTTAGCTGTCATTTAAGACATAGAATATTTTCTTCATTCTCTACATTCTTCCAAGGAAGTGTATTCTGGGCTAATAAATTAATTTTATCCATTTAAAAATTTAAACAAATCTCTGACATTCATACATGCTTTTCATTTAGAAATGCTTTGTTCTTTGTATTGTTATTTAATGTACTATTCTGTGAATTACCACAATTTATCCAATCTTTACTTGTGAACACAAGTATCATCTGGATTATAGACTACAGTATAGATTATACACTCTTGCGTCTGCATGTAGTCTAGACATGCTATATTCATTAGATTACACAATTTATATATTCAGCATCTGAGAAATATGGGAATCAGTTTCTACTGACACTAGTAAACCACTCTTATTTTTTGTGAAAAATTATTGCCTATTTATCAAGATTCATTTTCTCTCCATTGTGTATTCTTTTAAAACATATAAGTGAACAGGATGCAGGTATACTAAGATTGATCCTTGAAGGCATTAAAGCCCAGAAAGATGGCAGCTATTAGAATATGCATTTCTGTTTCTATATCATAGCCTGATATATTTTGATGGCAGTCCTTAACAGCTGTGGATTTATTTTCCTAATGTTTTCTGGGAAACTAACAGAAGTTTGAAAGCAGCTTGATTCATATAGGCCACACAAGTAAGAAAAGGCATATTAGGTAACATAAATAGGGCCTAGAGTGGCGCCAGAGAACAAAGAGAAAAAATTAACTTATTAGGTAACTAGTGGACCCAGGCATGAAATTCAGTAATATGCTGTTTAAAGATAAAAGGCTAAGCAAAACTTGTTTGAAACTGTAGAAGTGTCTGACAGCAAGTATAAAGAATGTGTAAGTTTTTACCCTGAAATCCTCCTATACCAAGAGCAGTTTCAACTTATCAGATGGTCTCCAATTTTAGTACAGAGAAAAATATGTATTAAAATATGAGATCTTATATTGATTCAGACCATTCACAGATCTCTGTATTTTGGGGGAAATCATGGTAAAACCACAAAGCAGCAGGAGAAAGTAAAATTTTCAATCATGGATTGAGCGTTGTCTGAGCTTGAGGTCGAACACACTGCTTTCCCCCACTTTATCCTGAAACACTGCCATTTGTATATTTTTCTCATCAAATTTCTCACAGATTGGTTGCAGAAATGCTAAGTAACTCGTCTATGTTCTCAAAATTTACAAATGATAGAACCATTTTCAAATTGAGGTTTATCTGAGTGTACTGCCTCATGCTACCAGAGATGCAAAAGAAGGAAGCAGTATATTTTGGCACTGAGCAGCAGGCAAAGTATAAAATATTCTCTGACCAATGTTATAAATGCTCTTTAAATTTCTGTCATCCCATTCCCTTTCCTAGAAGTAGTGACTATTTTTGGGTGCTTTCACCTTCTGTTGTCTTAGAAAGGCAAGCCAAGCCAAGATAAATTGCTGCCTTCGTTGTCCTACCACCCTGTCTGGATCCATTGTTCTTCTTTTATGTTTTGATTTTGATTTTCTCATCCCACCCCTCCCAACCAGTGACCTTTCCTGTAAAATGGGTCTTTCAGTTGTCTGTAGAATTTATTACATGACCTGCCAAGCTGAGATCAAAAATGAATGGAGGAGGATCTTGTTGAATGTAAGGAAGTTCGGGGGAGTGGTTTTAGATCAGAAATCTTCCTGTTCTGGTTGGGATCTCCACAGAGTCATCAAATTGTCTTTGTTTTCAAGGTGTAGTTAAAATGACTTCGTGAAGCTGCCCATTTCTCACACTGAGCTTTCTCATGAAGCTTGAACCTAAAGCAGGTGTGAACTGGTGGTCCACAGAAGGAAAATGTTTTACTTCCTTGTAATATCTAGAATTAATGCTTTTATGACCACATACTCCAAGCACCTCACTGTGTGATTAAATTTCCAAAAGTTAAATCCAAGAATGTCCAAGTTAAAGAGTGAATGTTTCAGTGACAATCTCCCAACTCAGTTTAGTCTTTTTGTGTATAAAAAAATATATAATTTCAGAAATAAGTAAAATTAAGCAAAGTGAAGCTAGCTGATTAATAATCTCCATTTCCAGTATAGTCTCGAAATGTATTAGAGTCAGCACTGCATTGGAAAAGATGATGGGTGGGAGAAAAAAACGTGTCAGATTTGTTCTAGCAGAAATTATCACTCGATGTCTTCATTCCAAGCTCAGAGTGTACATAAAGCAATCTGCTGTTCTCAGTACGTCCATGGCAATTTGTTTCTCTTCCTAAATCAGAATTATGGTCTAGTAAATTGCCCGTCTGGATAGTAGTTTAGTTTTGCCTATCTATAAAAGTTTAGATTTTTTTTTTCTTCCTTCAAAATCACATTGTACCTTTTACTTAAAATTGTACTGATTGCTTTGGCTTTAACCTGTATATAGTCACATGCCAACATCATGGTCATATTTTCCCTGATTGCTACCGGGAAGCTCCAAAGGAATTTCTAGTTTTATAGGGATATACTGGGAAGTAGCTTTGTAAAAAAATAAAAGCCTAGATATCAAGTTCTCTTTGACAGATAGGATATTCAATAATTCAATCATTAATAGGTTTCTCAGCAACTTACTAATCTTTAAACGTGTGAATGATTCAAAACCTCTTTATGTTCCCTTTAGAACTTTTATCTCAAAACCTTGTAGTTTTATTTTTTTATTCAAACCTTTATTGGTACATTATGAATACACATCATTATCTCATTTAACATTGAGTTTGTACCAAAATATGACATGACTTGATTCTCATGTTTCCCCTTATCCCACCCACCCTGCAACCCCCACACCCTATATACATAAGCTTTGTTTCCTTTTATTACTATCACATTCTTTTTTTCCTCATTATTTACCCCTACACCTGCTCTCTTTTTAAACTTTATAGTTTTAAAAAGTAATTACCACTCAATATTTATTATACCATTATTATTTGCATTTATTTGCTTATATTTCAGCAAATAAAAAAAATTTAGTCAGTTTAATTGTGTTGGCCAGAAGCCAGGTTATCACTTAGAGGGTCTCATCTATCTTCACTTTATCTGATGAGGCAGGCATCACAGTTAATTTTTTTTGGAAGAAACAGCCTCAGAGAGGTTGGCAATGGCTAAGTCAGGGTTCATAATCAAAGCTTCCTTGTGCTGAAGTATTCTTCAGAGGGAGAGAACAGTATCCTGCCTCTGAAATAAATGACCTTTCCTCTTTCATAGTCACATGGGCTATTTTATCAGAGGGAAAAAATAAATGAAAAATAGCATGTTTCATAAAGTAATTGTTAATAAATTAGTAATGGCAATGAAAAAAAATCATGAGTGCTCAGAGCAGCATGGAGGTAGTCAGTTAAAATCTATTCAGATGCTAGTAATTGTCTCTTTTCTCCAAATCTAAAAAACCCCACATCTGAACCTGTGACTTTGAATAGAAGCCTGTCTAAAAGATTCCACAGGCATTCTGTATATTTGATCAGATAATTCAAGGGTACCACTTGAAAAATCCAAAACTTTACAGTACAGTGGAATGCTTCTGGTTTGCTTTTGTTTTTAACTCTCCTAACTTGTTTTTTCTCCCTTCAATTACTTCTTTCTAGTGTATTATGAACTCAGAAACCTATCGTGCAACATTTAAAACCATCTGTTCATAAAGTGGAATTTTTAGAGGGAAAACAGAACTTCAGTATTAGTATATTTAGGCACCAGAGAGGTTTTACAGTTTTGAAGGATTGATTTATTTATCTCCATTTTGAATTACTTACTATACATAAATTCATATATAATAAAAGATAGTAAATATATCTAACAATAAAAATCAGATGTAGAAACATAAATAAGAACCGATGTTAAGATTTCTGGGCAACCACTTTCCCCAAACAGATTTAGTTATGATTTTTATGATTGAGGATGATGTATAACTATCTTGGAAGGACATCTCATAAGAAGTTTGACATATCTTCTTTTTTACATATTTTAAGTCCATGGCTGTGATATAGCATGATAAAAGTTACTGTCTTTAGTATTGCTTTGAATCATAATCATCATTAATAACAAGTAAATATTTATACTCTAAATATCATGAATTAAAGAATGGAACACAAAGTTTGTTCTGTAAGGCCTTAACCAATGGATCAGAAAATAATGACAAAACTTCTGTGGTTAAAAAATTCAAGTTAATTTTTTGCTGTTATTACTAAATTCATGTTATTATAATATTCTGACCTAGTTCTTCAGTTTTGTAACTAATATGAGAATGAAGATTCTACAAATGTAAAATAATGTCCTTTAGTATTACAGTGGGTGCTGATCAGTCTCTGTATCCCAATATGTGACAACTCTAAACTGTGTCCCAGTGTTAGAGTGCTACATGGAGGCCTGTTGGTGACCATTTCACTGCCCTGCTTCTTTCTCTGTCCAGTCTTCTTTCCACCCTTTCAATGTAGCAGCTATTCTCAAGATCACTCCCTAGAAAACTAACAGGAGAACTACAAGTCACTTTGTGCCCACCACCACGAGTTTTGTTCAAGGAGGATTACAGTCCAGTTTAAAAGACAGGACCTAGCTGTGCATAGTAGACCGACAAGGTAAGGGGCAAATGAAACATTTTAGTGAAAATCGCTGCTAAATCAGAAGCCAGGGAGCTTTAAAAATTGAGGTACCAAGGAAGGCACCCCAGAGAAGAGTTCTCCTAAATGTTTCCTTCTTATGACAAAGGCTGTCACCCGAAAGGAAACATGGCCCTGAATATGTATCTGCATATTTGTATGTGTTTATAAGACGATTCAGCAATCCAGGGGATCATGTTCTTATGCTTTCTTCTTCTGAGGTCCTCTTTCTAAACCCCAATTGTCTTTATTAAAACTATAGAACTACAAGAAAACAGTTCTCTCTACTGCTGTAGATCTCTCTTTCATTTGTTCTTTCTTTCTTGATGCATCATGTTGCCTTGCCTTTTAAGAAACCTATGTGTACTCATCTGACTAAATGATGCTTCTGACCAGAATACTGTTCACAACCATCTCTTATTTTGGAATGTGTAATATTTCATCTCTGCTCAGCGTAATTTTTTCTTCTTGTTGTTCTCCTTCTTTTCTAGCCACACTGATAGATGGTTTCAAAGGAAGCCTGGAGGTTTGTAGTCATAACAGTACAGGGATGAGATTCTGGCATTCATTGGCTGGTTTCATGCATGCACTTTAACACAAAGTATCTTCACCTATACTGACTGTCTTCATTAGTACTAGTCCAGGAGCAGACCTTAAGACTGTGAGGAATGGAGAGCAGGTTTACTGGGGAGCTATTTCCTGGTAAGAAGAGAGAGAAAGAGAGAGAAAATGAGATGGAGAAGAAAAGTCAGACAGAGAAATGTATTATCAAGCAACTTACACGGTGGGAAACTAGAACTTTATCTAACCAGGGAATTCTGGCATCCCACATAGAATTTATACCTCACCCTTAGCCCATGTAACAGAAGGAGATGTGGCATATGTATATATTAAAGTCTGTCAGTCATCCTTGAATGCTGGTGCCCTTGGATGTTAATTCCTTGGCACTGTGGTCTCTCATGTGTTTGAGCAATGCAGGCTCTGGAGATCAGAGAATGCAGTTAGGCTAAATAAGTAAAATGGATGTGCCAGCAGTCAGGCTATGGGCAGTGAAGTACTGATGGCAAGGGGATATGGATAAAGGCCTGAAGCAGCAGGTACAATGACTAGGAGAAAATGGCTATTGAAACCACATAGGGCTCCTTCCTCCTGCATGTAATTGGTCATCAATTTTTTGCCAAAGTTGCTTTCCTTTCCTCTGCTATTTTTACTGCCTTTTAGTTCCATATGCTTTCTTTCTTGCATTTTCACACACGTGAGAGTACTTGCCTCTTGGTTTTGGTATAAATTGGAGGTTGGGCCCCTTTGGTGGAATATGTTTCCACCTTAGGATTCCTGTTAGAGTCTTTCTGCCCAGGCTTTCCTCTCCAAGATGCTCCATGCATTTTTCTCCTCTAGTTTGTGAACATAATTTTAGCCCCATCTTAGCACTTTTCAGAATCTCCCTTTCTATTACAGTTACATTAATAGTCATTTCTCTTTCTCACTGGACTGTGAATTCCTGAAAGTCACATGTCAGCAGTTGATGGCTGCAGCACCCACTGCCGTGCTACATGTGGAGTAGGCATTTGCTAAATGCATATTGAATTAAATTGAATAATTCAAACCCAAAGGGGGTTGGACAGGATGCTGTTTTGAGGGGGCCACCAGATTGTGTTACCTGGACAGGGAAAACATACACTGGATTTTTCTAACAGCTTGCACTCAAGCTGTCATTAAAATTAAAGTCCTTTATTATATACCTTTATTGTTGCTGAAATAATACTTCCCGTGCCTTGGAGCAGAAGATGTAACAACCTCCCTTAGTTATAATTTTGTGACATCAGACATCAGGCAGTTGGGAAATTGCAAGTGCTGGTAATATAACTTTACATATAGTATATCATTACAAATGAGAAAACAGGGCCTGAGGGCAGGGATGCTCTGTAATACACTTTTCTGAGAACTAAGAAAATTCAGTGGAATGACAATAAATTTCTGTGAAAAGCTTTTTGGCTTAAAAATATCCATTTAGTTACATGTTAATAATTTCAGTTAAATTTTGCACAGCAGCATGTTCAAATAAAACTAATTTCTTTCTTCTTCTCCATCTCTGACTCTCTCTCTCTCTCCTTCTTTCTCTTTCTCTCATACACACCACACCACACACACACACACACACACACACACACACACACACACACAGCCTGAACACATAGAGCGTGCACCTGATTCTTCAAGAGTCAAGGTCTCAGATGAATTCAATCATAATGTGTTGCTTGAAACACTCATCATATTCTCCCTACCAATTTCTATCTAATCTGTTTTAAATGAGAAAGGAAAGTATCCTTTAGGTGGAATGAGAACAAGAAGGAATATCTCCTCGCTGCTCCAGTGAAGTAGTGTTCAAAGCAGAGAGGAAGGGCCACCCTGTCTTGGGACTTGGAGTTGGGTAGACAGCTGTGTGTGAGCCTTACTGGCAACCTGCTTCAAGTCACTTCTTGTCTCACAGGCCCGCACCCAGCTGGTGCCCCAACTCAGACAGTGACAACCAGATCAGTAGATCTGAAAGACACCCCACATTTCTGTGCCTTAAACTAATATAGGATTATTTGATATCTTATCATTTCTATTTTTAATTTAAACATCAAATTTTAGAAGGAGATAGATCAGGGATTTTATGGGACATGGAATCCCTGGAAATGGATTCCATGGTATGGAACATGAAATCATTCAGAAAGCAAGGCTACTTTTATTTATTTGTTGTTGTTGTTATTGTTGTTAGCATCTGTTTTCCACCTTCATTACTGCCTCCTGGTCATAGATGACTTGACTGAGCTCCATTAATTGCCTCTGTTTTTCAGGCAAAAAAGAGATAAAACTATATTCACTTAGTTGATTAGTATCTTTGAAGAGCCCACTCACTTTCCATTGTGCCATTGGCTGCCTCTGTCAGTGAGAAAGAAATGCATTTTTATACCCTGGCTCCTTCTTTAGGGTTTTCTTAAGGAAGAAGAGGAGAGTGGAGTTGGGTGGGTAAGATGTACAGAACACAAGATATTGATTCTATTACAAGCATATGCCCACTGGACAGTAAAAAGGAAGCAACAGCCTGCCTTAAGTGTCGGACAATCTCTGAATTCCTGGTTTTGTTGTTGATCCATTTTTGTTCACTCTGAGAGACAGTATAAAAGAGGGCTGATACTTCCTGATGTACTGCAATCTTGACTTGAGATAGTTTACATTTTTCAGCATCAGGAATAATATGATACTTTATGTTAGGTTTTATGTCAGAGCAGCACAAAATCTTTATTAACAACATGACTTAAGTTTATCTCTAGGGAGAGGTTGGTCTAGAAGGAAATAAAAGTCATTATTTTATTTCTTCTGGCAACAGTGATCTCTTTCTTCATTCTTAGCTTTTAAAAGGATTTAAGTTGAATATACTTTTTATCTGTTAGGATCTCATTATAAACAGGAGAAGAAGAAGAAGAATTGAGCTGTGTTTTATGGGAATGGAGACCAAGAGGTCCCAGGTTGAACACTCGACCCATAGACAAAATAGGGACTAATTCCTGGGACTGCAGAGCCTCTGGTCACCAGGCTCCATAGCCTGTGGGAGAGAAGATTGCTCACAATCTTTTGTTGGGATGGTGAGCCTCTCCTTTCAGGTCTAGATTCACCATTTCAATTTTCAGTAAGGATTTTTGGTTCTCAGTTTCTATTTCTGCTCTCTCTGATTTTCCAAACCTCAACACACATATTTTTCAATGAAAGAAACCATGGAGCGACCATATAAAATAGCAGAGAAGAAGCAGTATGGGGACCTATGAGCAGAGTGATTGGGTAACTTTTGCTTGTATGGAGGTAAAGTTCATACATAATCATCAGCTACTCAGTCCATAAGCTATGCGTATATTGATAACTGCAGCAGTGGAGTAGATAGTCTTCATAATTGATCTGTTGTATATTCTAAGTAGAATATGTTCTAGAGGGAATACAACATTTGAATACAACAGTTGATTCAGTATTAAAGGCCTATATTAATGAGATAATTTTTAAGATTTTGAAGGATCTTCATCAGTCTTTCCTTAGATACTCTTATACATTAAATGATAATTTTGAAAGCTTTTGCCATTGAATATGTAGTAAAAAGTAAAGTGTGCATGCATTTGTGTATACTTAATTCTGATTTATCCCAAGAGGTCCATAACAAAGAACATCTAACATTGTTACAGAGCATTCAGCAATTTTTCCCTATGTAGGGAAAGTTCAAAAATGACAGTGAGGTTTCTTGAAGGGATATAATATGAAGTTAAAGCAAAAGAAACTTGGCAGGGCAAAGTAGACAAGGTCCCTATTATCCTTTCAGTGACCTTACCTGAAATAAAACCCTATGTTTTATTTTCCTGTGAACCCAAGGGACTTAGGTAGTCACTGAGTAGTCACTCTGCCATCTGCAGAGTGAGTACCATACACATACTGTGCCCTATGTTTTTGTCCACACTAAGGAGGCCCATTCTACTGAAACAGCCTTCACATGTGTTTCCTAGTCTTTTCTAGAACATGGTAGATGGGGTCAGAGAGAGGAGTACTGATACTTTTTACAGTAGTTGGAGATAATTTAGAGGTTGGTCTTTGTAGATAGTGTTTTCCATAAATAATATTTCCTTACAGATCCTGGAAATCATTCCATGGTGTTCTTGACTCACATGAATATAGGTACTTGATATGGAACAAAGCAAATTTCTATTAGTGTGGAAAATACTTTAGGACATAGTACCAAAAAAATGGACTAGGTTGCATAACATTTATTGCCCCACTTTGTAAAGGATGAGTAGGTGGGTAGATTGATAAGTGAACAGATATATTAGGGTGATTTGCTCTGACTCCTGGAAAATGAAAGCATTTTCAAGAACTTTTAATGAGAGATTTCTTCACTAAGAAGAACCGTTAAGAAGGAGAGTTTCTCAGTATTCATCCTTAAGTTCTCTTTGGTTTAAAAAGAAAGTACCAAGATTTATTTGAGTGATGGTATATCAAGCCATTTTGATTTTCTTCTTTATACTTTCCTATATTAAAAAACTCAAATTAGTGTTCTTATTTAAAGACATACTTTCTATGTTGTTGTCTTAATTAAGGATTCTATTTTAAAATTCACATAAATTATTTTAATTTATTCAGTAAAATTTGAGGCCCATAGTAAAAACTATATGACATTAGAGTCTTATATATAGTTATTCAGTTAGAAAAAAATGTTAAATGCAATTAAATTTTGCCATATGCATATGATGTGCCTAAATTAAATTGTAACAAAAGAATCTCTGGTTTTCATTAAATATATAAATATATGAGGTTGTTCTGAGGGGTAAAAAAGAAAGAAAACAATTGTTTCCCAGAATTTCCTTGAATCCAGGACAGCTACTCATAGACAAAAAACAGGACAACTAGAAAAGTTTTTATTTGTCCTGTGGATTAACTAGGCCCTGAAAATTCTGATGCAAACTTAAAAACCACTCAACTGCATTTATATACAATTATAAGTATATAAATATATTTGCATTCCTAACATTGCATAAACATGATAAAAAGAATCTAAGTTCAAGTGCTCAAAAATGAAATAGAAAAAATATGGTTTTGAAACTTTAAAAACTCCACATAAAATGAAATTTAGATTGTATTATAGTAGAATACAATAGAAATTTTAAAGCCTTTACTAGGGATGCTGGACTGTGCTTAATCTATTTATATTTAAACAAACCTAAACAGCATATCTAACATGTAATACAATCAACATTTCTTTTTGTCTAATTCAATTGGCAACTTTTAAACATATCATTTTACATTGATAAGTGTGAGAAATAAAATTGATGATAAAATTTTCTTATTTAGTTTTTTTAGATTACAGCTATGCCACAGTTGTTAATGTTCTAAGTAAATATCAGGTGATGATTTGGATCATAAGAAGCAAACATACTCCAGCCATTATAACATTTTATTACTTTAGGCCAAAGGCCATTCCAAGGTCAGGACAAAGTACAGGCAGTCTGTTTTCTGAGCAGGTATAAATCTAAAGGAGTTTCTAAGAAGGATGATGTGTCATATTTTAGCAGTATTCCCATAAAAGATTATGATCAAGCTAGCCTGAAGATGAACAATTGAAGCTGTTCTGATAGAAAAGGGCACATCTTTTCACACTGTAGGATTAGCTAAATGAGCTTCATCAAGCAAAGATATGTTGAATTGTACCAATGGAAGGATTAATGAATACTCTGTGAATATCATGTGCTAGACATAATTCTAATGCTCAGTGCTTTGTGTACTTAAATGTTTAGAAGTTGTGCCTCACTGTACTTTGCTCATATGAATAGAAGTAGATTCACAACAATTTAAATCAGTCACTATTAAGTAATACTCATGGAAGTCTGTAGAGATAATTCAGTGTCCAGAATGAATTTGTAGGTGGAGATTGGATCACAGTTACTCAGCATAGCACCTCCTCCCCCATTCACTGGCTGAGCATGTGCTAAGTGTGTTAAATCTCCCCAGTGTGCTTCCTCATTTGACTCCAGATTGCACCTCTGTGCCAAAGAAAGGCAAAGCGAGATCTAAGGACTTCAGACTGGAAAATGATAACAACCTGCAAGTATTCTCAACTGCAGGTTTACTCAGCTGGCCTAAAGGGCTATGAGCAGGGCAATACTGTCTGCTTTTCTCTCTTAGGCAAAAGCGTATAAAACATGAATTGTGTCTATATGCAACATATATGTGTATATACAAATCAGTATAGCGATGAATATTTGTTGTCTTAGCCACTCTTCCCTCATTGCTGAGACAAAATATCTAGCACATAGTTAAAGAAGGACAGGTTTATTTAACTCACATATGTAGAAGTTTTAGTCCATAATCAGCTGGTTCCAAGGCAGGGTGGCACATAGCAGAGGGGCAACGTTTGTGGTGGAAAAAGACAGCTAAAAAACAACAAGTGAGAAGGCAAGCTCTTTCTACCCCTTATGTTGTATCCAGATTACTGGAATTAGGGTGGTGCTAAACCAACCATTTATACTGATTTAGTGATCACCTACCTTAGCTCCAGCATCGCATACTCTAGATTCAGCCAGTTGTGTCTGCATGAGGCTTTGTGGCACATGTACACCCAAAGAAATATATATATATATGATGTGTATATATACACATATAATGTCCCTATAGATGCATATACCTGGCTCTGATATGATAAAAGAAAATCAGTCTGATATTATGCAATTCAGGTCAGTTAAATAAAGGAGAGGAGACATTTCTATTTAAATAATGCACATTTAGCCATGTACCTGAATATTTAGGCTATATTTTGAGCCTCACTGTTTACTGTACAAATCTAGAAGTGTGCATCACATGTGTGATCCAATAACCCTTCTGTCCATAGAGTCACTCATGGTTTAGAAGGTGCTTTTATGAACATAACAGATTGGAACGCTTACAAAAGACAGAGTTTACAGAGGAGTTAATATTCCAATTTTACAGTTGAGAAAACTAAGATGCAAGATGGAATAGGTGGATAAAAATATAGTTATTGATATCCAAAGACTTAGTTACTGCCCCTAGTTGTATCTATTATGTTATGAAGATACTCACTTTTCCCCTCTGGCTCTCAGTTTGTGCAGAACATGAGAAAACTGACCAAATTACTATTAAGTTTTGAGTGTTCTGAAATGCAGATCTGGGGCATGAATCAAAGACTCTTGAATCTTTGCGTTATTTCTACCCTGTTCTCAGATTTCGCCCGACCTATATGCCAGTAGGTTAAAATCAGCATAGTATTGAAAACTTTAAGATATATGAACAATACATTAAACTTTCTCAAAAGAGTTTATGTTTTGTTGGGATGATACATGTGAAATCTAACATAAAATACTTCAACTTTTTCATTAAATATAAAAATAACTCATTGTGTGCTCCCACAGCGCAGTTCATTTCTCTTTTGGTTCACTGTAGGCCATATTCTCTCCCTGTGTCATTCCAGGTCCATTTAGGAAATGGGAATACTTTTATTTCAATTTCAAAAGGACAATATAGAAAATTGATTATTCATGTATTAGATAGTGATAAAGCCAAGAAAACACATTGTGAGCTAACAGGATTCTGAGGATGGGGAAACGAGTTAGTTAAGGTTCATCAAATCCCGGTATCACAAACTCCACAAAATTTAGGCTTAGATTCCTTCCCACTGGTGCTGAAAACAGTCAGGCTTCAGGGGAGTCTTGCAGAGTTGCCCTCCGATGCCGGTTGCCCTTAGAGTACAAGAGAGGAAACAGAAGCCGGGGCCACCTCTCCTGCTTGTACTGAGAGCTACAGTTGAGGCCTCACTAACAGTAACTAACAGCAAAGGAAAGAGGAGCCAGTCTTTTCTCCCCTCCTCCTCCTGCCAGTTTCTTTCTAGCACGCCGCTAAGTAGAACGTGAGGAGAAGGCAGCTGTTCAGAGATGTCACTTCCCAGTCCCAGCTCCCCCACCACAGGGCAGGAAGATACAAGGATGGTCCTGAGAACTAAGAGCTTGCCAGCTGCACAGCTGGGTTAGCAGAGTAATTGCAGGCCTTGATTAGTAGGATGAAAATCTGTCCCCAAAATACATGAGAGTCCTGGCTCCTTTGGCTCCTGTGACATGATGAACTCATTTTGAAAAGACTCAATAGTTACACATGAATGTGTAATGTTATGTTTATAACTATAGACTCAGAATATCAAATTAAAAATTTTTGAAGACATTGATATGAATTATCCTACTTATTAAAATATCATCAGAGAACTTTCTTAAGAGAGAAGGTAATATAGTTTTATGTCTTAGAAATTCTCAAAGAGAATGATACATTTCCATTTTATTTATATAATCCTGATAGATATTGTCAAAGAAAAAAACTAAATGTGAGAGATACTTTCCCCAATGCTTGTTAATCTGAACTTGTTAAGTTGTGTCAGAAATATGATCGTTACTATTAGGAATATTTTTATGACATTAAAAATTTATGTTATGCTAAAAGTTTCCAAGTAGTGTGAGATAAGAGATATTTACTGTTTTATTCGGTTTCAGCTGAAATAGCCAGAGTGTGACATCATGTCTATAAGAAAATGAATCTTGAAAAAGTTTGTACAATTTTATATTTTGTTTAATAAAAATGCATATTTTATAATTTCTAATATTAAAATTGTATCTCCAGGAAACTGTTGTATTCATTTAACACATAATTAGAGGTGTCCCATATGTGCTAGACAATGAGGAACTGGAGTAAAAAAGACCTGCACAGTCCTGGCATGGAAGGAAAACATGGTCCAGCAGTGCCAAGGACAGTAATAATGAGCAAATGAATACAGGAGCAGTGTGCAAGTGCAGCAAAGGGTAAATCGAGAAAGCTAGACTTTTTTTCAGAGTGTGCTATTGTGTAGCATACAAGCTTTTGGAAGAGAGATGATTTAAGATTAGATCTGAAAGGAGAAAGGGAAGAGAAGAGCCACATAGAAGCCCCCTAAATGCAAGACCTGGCAAAGACATTGTCCCGGGCATTTCTTTTCTTTTCTTTTTTTTTTTTTTTTTTTTTTTTTTTTTTTTTTTTTTTTTTTTTTTTTTGA